>QFDD01002205.1:0-16085 GCA_006871305.1 Vachellia collinsii | reverse complement strand
AGAAAATAAATAATACCAGAGAAATAGTTTTCATATTCTTATTTGTTTAAATGTTGATATATGAAAAAGATAAGTACGGCTGAACCTTTTAATGCATAGGGCGGCTTCCTTTATGAATATACTATTAATTTTTCTGGTTGAAGAATAATAAATATTGATTAATAAACGTTTGGGATGTTGATGTTTTCACGACAACAAATTCAATATTTTATTTAATATATAATGCTCAGTGTTGTGGGACTTCAACCTCAATGTGTGAAGCTCTCACACGTAAACAGGCCTTATTCGAGTTTGGATTATATGTTACCCAGTTTTATTTTTTATTTTAGATTTTAGATTTCTTTTATCAGTGTTTCATTTAAATTTTTAAGTAAATAACCCAAACACATACTCATTATTCAACCAAGAAGATAAAGGCGTCAAGCTTTTTAGGCATAGTGGATCACTAGACATAAAAAGGAGAGGAGGATGAATAGAATATTGACGATAAGTCAATTTAATTTTCATATTTTTATAATTATTTGAGTTTTTTTTTAACCACCAAATGATTTTTTAACATCTAGACGCAAACATAATATAATATTTTCTTTCAATATAATTTTTACGCGCATCAAAATGCATACTAACTTTAAAGGAGCTGATCTTGCAAGTTTAAGTAAACCGGTTAACAAAGTGAGGTCATAAATTCCATTAAGTTTGCTTTTATCCATAGAAATTATTAATTACATTTTTACATTCTCTAATTCAATTACACGATTAAAGCAACTAATCTATTACATCAAACTATTAATTACATTATTGAAAAATTACATATTTGTATATTTTAATTGAAATTTGATAATAGATATTGCTAGAAATTTCATGCCCTCGTCCGATGTTATTTTAAAATAAATTAAAGAAATTAGAAGATTTAAAAAATAACCTACTTATTAATTATATTTTCTAACCTGTGCGTTAAAACCTTAAAGAGTATATTACAGAGAAAAACCGTTGTAGCTGCAAATTAACGACTAAGATGCCATAAACTGAAATAAAAGATGTGACTGCAAACGGCCAAACCGTATCGTCAAGCCCAGCACCGAAACCGAACCATCCGCCGCCGTGCCGCCTTGCCCCGCCACAAAAGATTCAAAAAAACATGCTATGGCCAAAACAGCACAAAAGCTCAGAAAGTTCATTGGCTAACTGAAGGGGAACTCCAAGAGAATCCCAATCCATGCAGAAAACGCCGTGGGGAAAACTGGAACATGTGATTAGCGAGAGAGAGATGCAACGCTAATGTTGGAAATTCTTCAGATCTTCTGTTGAAGTGTCACGTCAAGTATTTTAATAGGGAATTTTGGTTGGTAATGTTCATCTGTATCCACTTCTTCAATTTCCTGAAACAAGATCACGCAAAATTTAGATTCAACATCAATCATAATCATGTATTCCATTGCCATTTTTTGCACAGATTGCTTGTAAGCTTGGAATGAGGGAATTTGAAACAAGTTCATTCACCTGAACAACATCCTCTCCCTTGATAACCCGCCCAAACACAATAAGCTTCTCATTTAGGTCTGGTATAGGCGCAGTTGTAATGAAAAGATCAAATCCTTTCTTTGTGTGTTTTCCCATGGAAGTTCCTAGCATGAATGCTTCATGCTTCACACTAGTCAAACGTCAAAACACTTATTTAACAGAAATTACTCTAGTAATTTAATTAGTACACAATAAATTATCAACAGGTGGATGGTTTATGGATATCAGAGACAAATTATAAGACCAAAAGAAAAGGCACCTGGTAGTGTGTTTTCCTCTCACACTCCAATCTATGGTATGGCCTTTCCCTTGGTTTTCCCCTGCTTGAATCACAAAGTGCTTGATTACATGATGGAAATGCATTCCCTTGAAGTGCCCCTTCTGGCTGCAAAACCAGTGCAGTTTACATTTAAACCAAAAGCACCTTGCCTTCAAGCAATTTCACAATGTAAATCATGCAAAGTTGCAAACATAAGTTTCACTCTGATTGCAGTTGAAAATAGGAGTAAAAAAGTGTGCGGCTTAATGCATACGGTTTCCATCAGATGGGATCTAGAGAGGGACAAATGCATGCAGCTTTACTCCCACAAGGATCAAATAGGTTTTCAGCTGGAGCTCCCTCTTGATTTCTTTCACAAGATTCTTCATGATCCCTCCCCGCTTCAGGTTCTCCATTATTCTCCTAACCTACTTTAAACCACTCATTCACTCCCTACTGCTTCAATTCCTCACAATCAGCACGTGACAGTTACCAATTTCAGATCCCTCTTCTGCCCTTCCTACCTCCTCACTGTTTTTCCATTTTTAGACTACCAAATATATCAGAGGCCCAAAATGAAAAAAAAAAAAAATACGGAATATATCAGCAGCTTTAGTTGGGTTATTGGCCACAGGTGAACTCCTTCCTTCCCCTCTAGTTCCTTCGATTGTAGGCTTTATTAATTGCAGGTCAAGTAGCAATAAGCCCAACAGAAGATTGCAGAACACGCAAGCAAAATCCATACTATTTTAACTGTAGAAGAGCTTCCTAATAACTATGCATACATGATATTGCAATTCCTTCCAAACATTCATTTCTCAAGTACCAAAGACAACTCATCAATACAGTCCTATTCCATAACTCATGAGGGAAACCCGAAAGACTTAGGCGTTCCTCTCTAGTTAGACAAACAATCCCACAGACATGGCCACAGCACAATGTTTTGTTCTTGTTTCATACAAATCCTTTGAACCTGATAAAAAGGCATTGTTCCAAACTACTGGGAGTCTAGGACATGCCTAACTCTTGCCGAAAATAACAGGAGGTTAGGAAGGCCCATACAAGACAATGGGATGATAAATGAGGTGAAGCTTCTAAACTAGATCTACACAACACACGAGTCAAAAGAAAGAGTTATATGGAAACAGACAACCTCCAACATGTCATTTGAGTTAATCCCATTGGGTATAGTGATATAGTCATCAAACAAATGATTTGACTTTCCAAGGAACGTTAGATTTACAAATAACCTTTCAAGAAGAAACCTTCCCCTAGTGGACAAATTTGGTAACTGAAAATAAGATTTGAAACAAGAAAACGACGGAAGAGTCAGGCTTATAGACTCTTATACAAGGAATAGAAGAATGCGGAACAAACTCAATTGAAGAGACCCAGGCGACTGAATCCCACTCCTTTCTCTATCATGCAATCTTATGAAAAAGTGGCGATTCTAAGAATGATTGGCATTATAAAGTTTGAAGATATTTTGAATGAATGGGAGAATAACCAATACAAACAAGAAAGGAAAAAAGATGATAAAGATGAGGGCAACCTTCAGAAAAGGGAACATTTCCCACCCAAGTATCATGCCAAAATTTTATTTTCCCTTATTATTTGCATATGAATTAAACATAATAAAATTTTTGGCCAACAACTTAAATTACAAATTAAAAGTGATAAATAGCATAGAATTATAAAGCATGAGCGCTGTAAAAGTTACTTAATATTCAGCATATATTGATGGTAATTCAGATTACAAAAATAAGGTGGTGTAAATGTAACTTTAAGACTTAAATCAGTTTATTAACAGAAGATCTTGATTGCCCTTCTCTCTGTTACCTTCAACACTCAAACCTAACATCTTCCCTTACTCCAGCACCAAAATGAGAAAACAATAAAAATGTTCAAGTAACAAAACCGAAATCAGGAAGAAATTCTAAAATTAAATCTTACCAAGTATAGACAACATCAATGAGAAGCCTTGAACTTACCATAAGTCAATGAATTCATCAACAACTTCAGGGGAAGTTTCCTTGTAAAGTTCTATTATTAGAGAGCCTTTAGAGGTATTTAAAACCTATTACATGACAGAAAAGATTAAGCATGTTAATTTCAATGAACTCACATTTTGAATGTCTTCTATGAAAGATTGAATCAAAATTGACTAATAATTTACAAAAGCAACGAAGTAATGCAGGCAGGTGAATAAAACTTACAGCATATCCAGGTAGCTCAGATTTTTTCAAGTCCACAGGAGTATTTTCAGCCTTCAGAAACAACAGGACAGTAGAAAAGTCAGAGTTGAAGTTATTAAAAAAATGCGAAAACCCTTGACCTATAATTATAGCACCTGATTTCCACAGGCAAAACTACATAGAGTTTATATATTGTAAGCTAGGCAAAGAGTGGTTAAGAGAGATATCAATGGTATGGTGAGATGACAAACAAAAAAAATATAAGGGAAACAAAGAACCTTGAAAGCGATGCAGAAAAAATCTTAGGTTTTACCTTAGAGATTACCATTTGATTCTCTGACCGAAATCTCGACCTGAAAGCAGGCAAGAAAATAAATTGTTAGGAATAGATGATGCTCTTCCCAAGTCCAAACTTACATAAGAAAACGAGGTAGGTCCTGTCAAAAATCAATAATAATCATCATATACTATAATGAACATCTCATAATCCATATATTACCAATGCTTATTCCACATGCATACACCTTGGTAATGTCAATCAATCAAGAAATATGATGCAAAATGCAAAAATTAATGTGCGTTCCCAGTAGGGGGAAAAACCCAGATGAAGCATACACTTTTTACAAGTGACAATATGATTCATCCAAAGGGGAAGTCACCACAAAGTCAGGAAAAATTCAATCAGCACTAGGGAAGTAAAAATGCAATTATTGGGCATTCCTCTATCTGGTAGTGTAATCAATCTTCAAGTAAATACTGAAACATCCCAAATGAATCTCACAAAAGTTAAAGTTTACTGATGAGTTGTTATCACATGTTATTATATCTGTTTATCGTGATGTAGTTGCACATCTTTTCTCACACGATGAATCTACCTTCAAAAGTAGAATATCAAATATTTAACTAACCTGGGAAACCAACGTCCATACGCTATAAACAGCAAAAACACAATCAAGAACAGAATTAAGCTGTAAAATATAGTAGTTGATGCACTTGTTCGGGAGGGCCCCTTCTTTCTTTTGCTTTGCTGTAGCAGAGCTTGAGGCTTGATCCTAGCCATCTTCAGTTCCAATCCCAATTAGTGGGATGAAAGTAAGGCCTAGGAAAGGAAGGGGCAAGAATCAAAGGAAATGATGACATATATTATCAGCATAAAAAAACATCTAAAAATAAATTTTTTTATTGCCAAACTTATATATGAATAGAAAACAGCAATCGAACACCGCGGTTTTGAAGTTTCAAAGTCTAAACATGTCTGAAGAACTATATCATATGCAAAAGCAAGAGTTTTCCTCCCAGAGTCAAAACACCCAAAGCAGCCATATAATCGGACGCAAATTAAGATTAAACTAATCAAGAAACCTCAGAGACATTGAGATTTGACACAAGGAACTGCCCATAAACACCAGGAACAAAAAAGTAAAATGAATTCTCCCTCGTGTTTCTATTTGTTACTTCTCTGGCATATGTTCTCTCACAAATTCATTTAAAAAAATAAAACAAACAAATATCAAAATCATGATCCTCACGTATGGATTATATGAGTTCAAGATCACAAACAACACCTGCTTTTCAAAGAGCAGCAGAAAATCGGGTAAGATATAGGGGGAAGAAACACCAATAAGGAATTAAAAATAGGCTAAGGCATGAACATCTGCTGACAGAGTTTGGAAGGACGACATCGAAGCAAGAGCAGAAGTAAATTAAAAACAAATAAAACAAACCGTACGAAAGCGTGAGGCTCTCGCGCAATGCACCTGAACTAGAACGGTCAGGCCCAGAGTAGGGTGGATCAAAGAGGAAACAGCCAGGTAATCAAACGGAGATGGCGGTTTGATTAGCAGCCACAATTGACGGATGAGCAAACCTCATCAACAAGTGTTAATTTTCAACGAAGGAAGTTTCTAAGTGGTACAGGCGTTTTCAGTTGGTGGTGAAAAGAGATGAAGACCCGAAAAAAGGTAATTGTATAATTTTTTCAAAAAAAATCATAAACCCACTTAATTAGTCATTAATATTATTATTATTAAATCCAGTTATCCATATATCAATATTCTAATATATTATATAGAATCTAAACTAGTATACTGTTCATAAATGAGCAGACAGATTATTAATCATCCAACTATTATTATGTTTTTACACTTTAAGATCATATGTTGGATCTTCCGTGAGAAAAACAATTTTTAAGTTCAGAATATCTCTACAATTTGCGTTAGAAACCACTATGAGATATTAAGAAAGGAATTTAATTATAAAAAAAAGTAAACAATAAATAAGAAATATAAATATATTTGTCATTATCATTGTTTACTTCCTGTTTATAAATAAACTTTTAGATAATTAAATCCCTTCTTTAATTCCTCCAATTTCCCTTCATTTTTTACTAGAATAACTTGGTTATCCATATTAACTCAAGAAAATAACGTTATTGAATAAGTAGTACCTTAATACCACGAACACAATTAAAGAGAATAATTTGCCGTGACAAAAATGCAAAAAGAAAAGAATAATTAGACCCAATAAACATATATTCAAGCAAAAATGTTAATTAAAAGTTCGAATTTCGAGAGACGAGATCTTCGTCTTCAGAACAGATTAGATATAGAGAGATAGAGAGAAGCAAGGTGAAACGGTGGATTTTATAATGAAAATTCTCTTTCATACAAAATGACATGATACAACATTAATTGACACATCCGAGCCAAGGAGATAATTCAAGCTACCTTCTACATTTGATATACATTCTACATTTTTTTTTTTTTTTGCCAACTGATATACATTCTACATAAACCATAGGTAGAAACAAAAATTCAAAACCCACCTAGTCCCTCCTCTATTCTTCTGTATAACGGTTACATAAAACTATATATATACATCGGATATATGAAAAAGAGATCAAAATGTCATAGAAAGGCAGCACTGGCATTAGGGAATATCAGAATTCCTGATAAAGATTAGAGTACTGCTGTGCTGAGGAATCTATACCAATATAGGCTATAATAACGCGATGTGGAAGTAATTAAGCAAGAGTTGATCAGGCGTCATAAGCACAATCAATGCTTTTGTTGGAAGAGGATTGAGCGTATTCTTTGTTGGAAGAGTATACGGTTGGTGAAGACAATGATCCACCCGCAAGGCTGCTGCTTCTGTATGAGATCTTCTCCAGTTGCCTTCTCTTGGACCTGTGCTTAACTTCCTCCTCTTTCTCATCCACGAACGTCAGGAAAGTCCGGACGCGTGAGGACATTGAGCTCCAGCCGGAGGACTCGCCATCATCGGAGCCGTGTTTGGAGTACTGTCTCATCGTCTGTATGAGATAGATGAGGAGAGCCAGCAAGCAAGCGAGTCCACAAACCAAATAGAGACCCCAGAAGGATTTAAGATCAAGTCTGTCCACTTCAAGCTTTGCACCTTGTGCTAGGCATGCGCTGTTCAAAAGCCATTTGTCATGGATCCTTTGAAGATCTCCATTCTCTGCCAGTTCCAGAATGGCTGTTGAAAGGTCAACTGCCAAAGGAGAGTCTCTAGGAAAGGCCTGAAGAGAAGAAAAGAAAAACACAGAACCTTATCTGTAAGAACAATTCACATTAGTAATCTTATCTATATTAGCATTCCAAGTGTTTTTGCTATTTGAAAATTGAAACACTACTCTCTTTTCTTTAATATAAAAGTTAAGTAATTAATTTGGATAAATTAAAGAAAACTAATTATGTTAATTATTTGTAACAAATATGGATTGGTTTTACTATAATCCCATCTTTCATCATAACTACTCTTAAATAGAAACATTTTAATGTGTAATTAACAAGGCTATTTTAGGGAAAAATTATAAATTTGAGAGACAAAGTGAACCAACGTCTTATATTTAGAATCAATCCAACTCTTCACTAACTTTTATATTAAGGGCACTGAAATTAATGTTCCATTTGCCAGTTGTAACGATAGGAGATATGTAAACTTGAATGCTATGACTGTACTGCTCTCTGATTCCATTGAGAATGAGTGTTAACAGGCTTTACAGAGAAGGGACTAATGGAACTAACTGCAGAACAAAGCAAGAATCAAAAGAGAAGAACTGTCTTGAGAAATATAAATGCGAGTAAACAGTGAATCCTAAGCAGTAAAAGCCAACAAGAAAACCAATAGTGTGTAGATACTTACGAATCCCCAACCATCTTTGGTGAACTCTGGACCTACAATGGTAAAATCACACCGGCTTGAAAGGAAGAGCTCAATGTAAGCACGCTCATCCACATAAGCAGCAACACCACCTTTTTTAGGACCAATTTTTAATGCTTTAGCAGTCTCATCTCCTGTTTTCAGAGGAACGAGTCTTGATTCATGAATGCCAACTTCCTCAACCAAGTAATCTCGTGTGAAAGAACCCTGCAAGTAGCCGATAGGTTCTTTGCTGTTTACTAAACTCTCAATGCCTTTGATGGGGGAAGAAAGCTGTTGTACCGTGAGGATTGAGGTCAGACTTGCTGTGTAACTTGAATTAATTATAAGAACCACAAATAGCCATATAAGTAGCACAAAGCGACCAAGTGTGCTCACTGTATTTTCCCCTGCATAGTCAACAGAAGAGTAACTTAGTAGGTAAACACATGTTATTTAGGGTATGGCTGTTAAAAAATACTGAGGTCCAGCACTTACTGTGAGCAAAGAACATAGTTGAAAAGCTAAACCTGCCAAGTACAACATAAATAGAAGTTATAGATGTATCCTTTCCTGTAATTAACTGAATCAAAAAGTACACATTGTAACATAGTATTATTCCATGCATCAACTTTGGTTTAACGGATTGATAGAGAAAGACACATTTCCTCACCACAAAATTGTCACAACTTGCTTTCTGGGAGGTCCTCGAAAATCATCATTCAGCCTATGCTCTAAGATCCAAACAACAGCTCCCACAGCTAAGAAGAAGATTGCTGTGACACCCCACATCATTGGCGTAAATGGCCTCAAAAAGGCCCATGCATTGGATTCTACCTTCTTAACAGGTGCTACAACTACTAGACCAGACTCAATATATGGCTGAGTAAAATCCACCATCTTTGTTCTTTCTGTTGTAATGGTAATGTCACCCACTGCAGCATCAAAGACCTGCAAGAGAACCCAAAAAAAAATGCAGTCAGTCTCACAGGAGAATATTTCAAAAGGCTTAAACTCCAGAGACAAATAATAGTGGATACTTACACCAGCTGTAATCAGACGAACAAGCTCAGTGTTACTAGGATTGCTGTGACCATCCCCAAATGGAATAAACTTATAGGGAACCGCATAGGGCAGTAAGTTCACTGCAGCGAGGAATACATCAATGCAGAATCCCTTGAACATGTCAGTGCCTTGAATTTGAGAGACAAATGGTCGGTAACTAACCCTTTTTGGCACTCCAACTCTTAAGTTTCTTCCATTGTTTGGGAAAACCCAACCACGGGGCTTCTGGGTTGTATCTCCGGGCCAGATCACAGGGAGGAGCTTTTGATTGGCACTGGAACGGTTGGCTGGTTTTGAATAAAGTACTTCTGGAGGATCAACAGATAATCCAGAGTGGTTAGACCAATAACCAATCCTCCTTGCACCAGTCCCAATCACATTGATGATTTCATATGATGGATTCATAGGATTCCCATCAGCTGCATACTTAATATGACCTGTTAACCCAGACATGTTAACCCCATAAATATTTGTGCGCAACACATTTCCTTGATCAAAGATGTTCACTGCATTAAGATGCAAGTTGTCTCCACGTAGTTGAGATAACTTTGAATCATTTGAGAATGTGATTCGGTTCCCTTGTTTGAAAAATGTATCAAGTGCACGAGCAAGCATAAAAACAGTGTCATATGCATAGAGACCAAAAGTGTTCAATCCAAGTGGACTATCAGTAGCCATTCCCCTAGTCAGGTTTTTCCACCTAGAAACGAACCTTCTCTTGAGCTCTGAATCTGGTGTGTGCATACGCAGTGTAAGAACTCCTTGAATTTCATCTATTTGATCAGAAGGGATGGGACTCTCAGAGTCCAGAAGAGTAGTGAGGAAGTTGGTGGCGATCCAGACATATCCAGTTCCCATCATCCCAAGATGTTTTGCCACACTAAACACCTGGGGGCCCCAATTAGCAGTCGTGTGAAGAATTACAATCCGAGATTCAGCAAGAGCCACCTGAACAAGCACATCTGTAATCTCCTCCTTAGTTGCCTTGGGGCTCATCGGTGCTTTATATGAGATTTTACAACGTCTCTCTGCAAGCTTATCCCCTAAAGAACCAATTCCGTTCCTCCCATGGTCATCGTCGGCATAAATTGCAATAACCTCTCTCCACCCATTGAAGTCAACAAGCTCGGCAATTGCAGTCATCTGATAGATATCACTAGGAGCAGTTCTAACAAAGAATGGGAACTGAAGTGAAGAAAGTGTAGGGTCCGTGGCTGAAAATGATAGAAGTGGAACTTGGAGCTCGTTTGCAACATGGGATATGACATGAGCTGTTACGGATGTCTGGGGACCAATTATAGCCAGTGTGTGTCTTGCCATGAGCTGCAAGACTGTTACGCATTGGTAATTTAATTAAACGACAAAGAACTAATAATCTGCAAGAGTTGAAATAACTTCAAGTGAAAACATGACCAAAAAATGGGGATACAGTCAAGGACCTACCCTCAGAAATGCTCAAAAAACCTCTGTATTTGGAGTCCTCTTGCATTGAGACCCTCAGCTGAGTTTGTCCAAGAATCGAGGGGTCGGAGTTGATATCTGCAACCGCTGCTTGAATAGCTATTTTTACAACTCTACCAACAGGGGTATTGAAAGAGAAGAGTGCTCCAATATTTACAAATTCAGGTATTGCTGAATTATTTATGCCGGCTCCAGATGAAGAAAGCCCATTAGAGAGGATCATTAGCATCACAAGCCATATGTTAATCATGGTTGGAAGTTGATTACGCACAGGACACTAGTTTACCACCTGCTCAGCGAAAAAGAAGATTAAAAAGTTGTGAGAATGCTGGATCCCCCCCTTCCCCACCCTGTTCCGAAGGGTAAAAGCACATACACACACACAAACACAAGAATAAAGGCACAGACGTAGACCCATAACAGCAAAAACAAAGTTTTAAAGCTTAAAAAATTAAAAGCAAAAGAGTTCCTAAGCAGACAGAAAGAACATCTCACGCACACCACCAAGACGAGAAGGAATCGAGAACTAAAGTTCCGACCTTCGAAGCAAAGGTAGCAGATAGCTCAAGTTAGTAACTCAGCTGGACTTCACTGTCGCATACCAGCAGATTCCGTATATCCTGGAAAATATAGCAGAAAACTAGCCCCGAGAGTTTGGGTCAAATAGGGATCACCTCCAACCAGAGGAAGACGATGAACACTCTGGAAAATCTGGGGAACGAAGAAAGTGGAAGAAATTTGAGGAAGAACGGAAAAGTATAAGAAGTTAATGATTATGAGGGCATTACTGATAAATGCTATACCCGTCTGGATATATTCTTGCCCTTTTCTTCTTGTTGTGTATAGGCAGAACCAAAAGTTATTATTCCGTTGGCATCTATAGCAGCTTTGGGGTGGCAATGCGGCCTCCTCATGTGGGAGAAGAATATCCTGATTCAATCTCAAAGCGATTAATGGTCACTGTACTGCGTAAACACAAGCAACAGTGGGAAACGATGACCTCTTGATGGAGAATTGTGGGTTTGAACAAGACAATTAAGAGAGGGACGCCATTGGATGCGACGAGATTAGCTTTCATTGACGTGGAAATTGTCCAGAAATACTTGGAGAATCTGGCCAGGAGGCCACCAACTGGGATGGGATGATGCCAACTTCCCAAATAATAATATTTTACTTCTGCACCATTTGTTTTGAGTTTTTATTTCCGAAAATGGAGAGAATATTTTTATAACATTAATAAAATTGAAGACAGACGTGTATGAGTGTATTTGAAAAACCAAAATGTTCTTCTTCTTTTGTTGGGCCAACAAGAACCAAAAAAATTAGGAAGTAGTTACTTACTGAACATTTTAATTGTCAGGAAGAGTTAATTAAACCTGAATCGTCCGGTTCTCATTTGAACTGTTTAAATTTATTTTTTTAAAAAAAATTATTTCAATAGATATTAAATAAAAAACTTCATAATTATTATTTTTTAAAAAAGTAATTTTTTATTTAAAAAATAATCATTTAAAAGAATCAAATATGAACTGTTCATGTTAAATACTTAGTAGGGATCAAGAATTAGAGATGTTTTGAGTTAGCTTTTGGAAATAGATTTTGAAAAAAATAATAAAAGTAATTTTAAAAAATAGATTTTGAGTAGAATAAATTTTATGAAACAAATCATTTTGATGAAAGAATGTTTAGATAATTATTATCAAAATCACTTTTCATATGCCAATTACCGAAAAAGACAAGAGCTAGTGTGATAATTACATAAAGAAAAATTTTCATTTATGTTTTTGTTTAAAGTAATAAATAAATAATATATATGCATATTAAGAACAATTTATTATTTATATAAATACTTAATATATTTTATAAATATATTATTAAATAAATGAGAGAGGGAGCGCAAGGGTATTTTTGGTACGTAAATAATAATTACATCAACTATCATCTATTTTCTTCCAAAAGCTAAAAGTTCCCCCTCTCCAAAACCAATGGCGTTTTTGCCATGGAAATCACTTTTTACATTTTATGAGTGTTTGGTTGTTTTCTTTCTAAAATCATGGTTTGTCATTCAAAAGAGCTATTTTTTCATGTCATCCAAACACACACTTAAAACGCAATGAATGGGATTCAAGAAAATAGGGACAAATTATTAAAAAAAATACTTTTACTTTTTTGATGCCCAACGCGTGGCTTTGAGGAAGTGAATATTGCGGTTGTTAGACGCACACATATTTCATATTTGGAACGCGACTCAATATGAAAAAGGATGGTAGGCCCCACTTCCCCTTTGCGGTCCAGCAAGATAGAGATCGGCCAGGCCGCTGGAGCGGGAAAATAGAGCCAGTCAGGCAGGTTGATCCGTTTAAATGGACGGCTACACTTATAATTCAAAGTATAGAAAAGGGGTCGTACCCAGTTTGAGGTAGTCTAATTATTTTTTTTAATCATTATTTTTCTTTAAATTTCTTTCCATGTTTCCTTACAAGTTAAAAAAAAAAATCATTCTATCTTCTTGATCAAACATTAATTTATTTGCTTAAACCTTACTTTCAGATTACATTTATTCACTTTTTATTTCCACATTTTATTATTTTATTTTATTTTTATTTTTACCGGACCTTGTTCCCATTTTTTAAGTCAAACTTGTTTGATTGATTTTAATACATAAGTAGCCTTTTTGAAAAAAACAAATAAGTGTTAGTTTTTTTTCATTAAAGTGCCATGTAAAAATCTAAAAAGAGAAAAGAAAACAACATCGTTAGAACGTATTTTTTCTTATCGCTTATCTAAATCATTATATTATTACAGCTATTTAATTGACTTATTATTTAAGAAGAAATCATTTTAAATCAAATATTTAATTATGATTCTTGTAAATGTCATATATCATGTATATGTGTTTTCACTCATCGAATTCATGTTCTTCTCAGTTTTCATATCAAATTTGTTCTTTTCACATACAAACTACTTTTAAAAAACTAAATTAAAAATTGTATTGTTTTAACTTAATTTATTTTAAAAAATAGTGAAATTATGTTAAACAAGCAAAAGTTCGATGGTTGGCCTGCGACCCTCAGGCTCATGGGTTATATTACAAAATTGGATAATGAATATAAATCTTTATTTTACCATTTTATTTTTTACATTTATAGCATTCAGATATCATTTTACTTCTCATTATAAACATGTTACTATTATAAAAAGAATCATATGGTTAAGATTGAAAACATTTTTTATTTACAAGGGTTGAAATTTTTATTCATAATATATTGTTAATTTAAATTTATTTCTTTTAATTTATTTTGGATAATATTTATGTCTAAAATTACAAATTATATTACATTAAAAAAGCAACTTTAGTTAAAAGGGTCTAAAAACCTATTTAGACTCGAATCAGTGAAAGGTCGGCTCGTTTTCCCAATACTACAAGCCATCTATCAACGCACATGTTTCGTCTAACCTGAACCATTTGAAAATCAGCTTTTTAAAAATCCAATCTCCCTTAGCAACTCAAGTCTAAACTTACTAAGCATCACAACAGAGTGGTCTAGACGAAATATAAATTTATTTAAAATTGTAATTTTAAATATATTTATGTAATTATCGCCTATCTTATCTTTAGCATTGTTGAAGGCATATCTCTGTTTTTCATCTTAAACCTGTATTTGCCTTATCTATAAATCAAATTATAAACTATCGCTTATATCCTTAATATAAAAGTCAGCTGATTTTTTTGAGAAGATAAAAAAGATAAGTGAATTACTTAATTACAACATATATTCTAAAATAGCTATGTATATAATTAGATTATATATAAATTTGTAAGTCAGATATATTAGTTCGGAGAAACATGATAAATATATAGGTTAATTAGCTTCATTAATCTATAAAAAAAAGTTAACTAGCTCTTATATTAAAGATTGAATTTAATAATACTTAGAAGTCAATTTGCATAATTTTCCAGTTATAGTTCTAAATATTAAATTGTTCAGCTATGGATAATTTGTTGTTGAAAAAACAGCCACACATAAATGAAGGGGGCCAAGAATAAGAAGGGAAATAGAGAAAGTTTCGCTAAATAATGAGATTTGAATTAATATGCAAATTAAAAAAAAAAAAAAAGGAAGAGAGGTTACCTGACACACGCAAACAGGTCCGCATGCTTCTCATATGCAAGTTGATGAAATGCCCCAGAAATTAAGAATTAAAAACAAAAAAAAATGAAGGATGGGCCATTTGCCCATTTGGACTCATCTCCGAGACTGACACCTTACCTCACTCTGCAAAATCATTTCATCCATCGTGATTCATGTGTTGGCGTCAATATCTCCTTAAATCATTTTCTAAGTAAAAATAATTCTGTCAACACCCTTTTATTATCATTATTATTTGTATGAACTAGGATTAAATTAAAGTGAGAGTTAATAGTTATAAATATGATTTTTTTACTCAGATAATTGTGTTATGTTCATGATTTCATAAATAAAACTGTGCATACATTTCAAGACTATTAAAAGGAAAAAAAACAACGTGTATGAACATCTATTATCTATTAATTGCTTTCAATAGTTAACACCCTAATTAAACCCCGTACACCTGCGCAAGAAACTAACATGATAAGAATATCTGTAATCAACACTTCAATTAAACTGCACCAGACACTCCTTACCATCTCAACACTAAACAATTTATCGTAGAGATTATAATATGACCCATAATAATGTTAAAATCAATGATATGAAATCAAGAATCCCTTTTTTGCAAAAAAAAAATAAAAAATAAAAAATTAATTGATAAAAACATAAGTAAAAAAGATTTAAAAGAGATAACATAACTACTTTTTTATTATTTTGATTTTCATATATATATTTTTTTGTATGCACTAGGTGCGCATTATGAGTGAACCACAATGGCCACATTCTCCAGTTAGCTTAACACGGAGAAGAATCATTGTCGTAGTGACCACTTTCAATATTGGAGCCATCCATCATTGACCCATCTTCATGCACTACCTTTGTGCTTCTCCTTGGCTTGCTGCAATTCTTTCCTTCGTCTTCCTTTTCATTGACAAATGAAATAAACGATCGGATTCGAGCCGAGTGGGACGAGCCAATGAGGCTGCCGTCCGAGTGGCGGCTGAAACGGTAGGCCATGCGAATGACATAACAAAGGAGAGCTATAAAACAGGCAATGCCACAGAGAAGGAAGAGACCCCAAAAGCTCTTGAGCTCTAATCTGTCAATCCCTTGCTTTGATCCTTCTGAACTACATGCACTTCTTGAAAGCCACTTGTCGTGTATTCTTTGAAGATCACCATTCTCTGATAGTTTCAAGATCGCTGTTGACATGTCTATTGCCAAAGGAGAGTCTCTTGGAAAAGCCTGCACAGATATAATTGATAGACTTATTGGATGACAAAAACACAA
>QFDD01002204.1:0-18420 GCA_006871305.1 Vachellia collinsii | reverse complement strand
AAGTTTAGATACTCGGTATAGTTCTCCCCTGAAAATTCCCGGGAAGAATCCCAGAGGATGGGTCAGGAACGACAGCTACAAGGAAGAAAATTCAATTTTTCTTTTTTGGCCTGAGCAATTCAAAGTTCAAACCCTCCCAACTCTTCTCTTACCCACTGATAAAAACTGTGTCTTCGGGGGGAAAAGGATCCTTTTTCGAGAAAATTTCTCAACTTTTCTCGATAAAAATTTCAGCGCCCTATCGTATTATAATGAAACCAAATATCTGGATGTGTTTGATAATTTTGTTTATCTCTCTTCGATCTGAAGCTTCTTCGGGATCTCAAAAAACTGATGAGGCTTATGTCACCCTTCTATATGGAGATGAATTCTTGTTGGGAGTTCGCGTTCTTGGGAAATCGGTACGCGACACTGGATCGAAGAAGGATATGGTCGTCTTGGTCTCGGATGGGGTTTCCGATTATGCCAAACAGCTTCTCCGGGTAATCTTCTCTTTAACCTTGCTTGCTTCCGCGGTTGAATCAGGTTCATGAGTAACAATAATTCAGACATCATGTCTAGTCTTGTTTTCATTTGTCATATTATTTTCGATTTTTGGTTAAGGATAATCATATTCTTTCAGTTTTTTATTTGGGGTCAAAACAGTTGTGAGAAGCGGAACTGTTTTTTTTTTTTTTTTTAAATTAGCGCAATGGCACGCTGCTTCGAATTCTGAGATTGATCTGAAATCATTCAATCGAAAGACTATTAAGCTGGAGTTGGAGTTTGATTTTCTTTCTGGTTGCCTTTTGTAATTGGGAGTGCAGTTCTTATTTTTGGAACACAAGTAGATGGAAACTTCCGAGTTTTATTTTACTATCCTTTGTGTTTAATTTGTAATCGACCTAACTCACGATAAAAGAGATCCCAATTTTTTTTTTTTTTGGTCATGTGTTGATATTAATGCCTGCCATTAAATTTTTTTGTCTAGTTTCGTACTTCTCTAATCGGTGGTGTTTTTGCTAGGCTGATGGGTGGATAGTTGAGAAGATTAGTTTACTGGCAAACCCTAATCAAGTACGTCCGAAGAGATTTTGGGGTGTCTACACGAAGCTGAAAATCTTCAACATGACCAACTATAAGAAAGGTAAATATTCTTAACTATTATTGTGGGTGCATCTGGTTGTGCAAGTATTGGAGGATATCAACCATGTAGGTTCTGGCCTCCCAAATGGAGTGGATCTCCATGAATATTTTCTTCCCTTGTGTAGGAGTGTTTTCAAAGAAATTAAGTTATTTCAAATGTTTTCTCATCGTTCCTGAACTGTAATGTTTTTCTAGTTGCTTTTAAATAAATTCCAATCGGAGTTAACCATCTAATTTATTGGTTCTAACCCCACCCCCTGAACAAGAAAGAAAGAAAAAGATCTCAACATCTTTTTTGTAGGGATACAGAATTACAGATTACATAAGCAGCTTTGTGGTTTAATTTTGAATATAAATGTGCAGTTGTTTACCTTGATGCGGATACTATTGTGGTTAAAAATATCGAAGATCTTTTCAAATGTGGAAAATTCTGTGCTAATTTAAAGCATTCCGAGAGATTGAATTCGGGAGTCATGGTAGTGGAACCATCTGATACTGTTTTTAATGACATGATGAGCAAAGTAAAGACTCTTCCATCCTACACTGGAGGTATTACAATTTTTAAGCACTTATACCAAATGTCATAGGTTTGGCGTTTTTATATTTCCTAAGCATCATTTACCAGATATGATTATCAAACTTCACTGCTTCTGAACAGCTGGCTTTGTCTATTTTGTCTCCTTTGGCAGGAGATCAGGGATTTCTTAATTCATATTACTCTGGATTTCCCAATGCACATGTTTTTGAACCCAATTTGACCCCAGCAGCACTGAATTCTAGACCAGTTCCTGAAATGGAGAGACTTTCAACACTCTATAATGCAGATGTTGGGCTTTACATGCTTGCTAACAAGGTATTGGAGTATGTGTAACAAGGTATTGCATCCTTCAGTTCAATCATCTAACAATTCATGCTGATTTATCCAGTGGATGGTAGATGAGAATGAGCTCCGTGTAATTCACTATACACTCGGGCCTCTTAAGCCTTGGGACTGGTGGACAGCATGGCTTTTGAAACCTGTTGATGTCTGGCAGGTATTTGTGGAACTTAATTTCCTCTATTCGCCTGTTGAGGTCACAACATTTTGTTCTCCCCAAATTTTGTAGAGAAGAGAAAACTGACCTGATAGATGGTGCTGCAGAATGTAAGGGAATGTCTTGAGGAATCCCTTCCTGGAACAGCAGGAGGCCGAAATCCCAAAGATGATTTTCTTGTGAAGTTTCTTTTTCTGCTACCTTTTTGTGCTTTACTCTTCTGCTGTTATCGGTCATTTGTAAAGGTCAGCTGCTATGATTTTTACTATCCTCAAAGAATTAAGAAGGTGGGCATGGAATTTATTCTGTCTCAACATATTGTAATTTGTTCTTGCTGCAGGGTCCAGGGTTCATCGGTTCATGTTGTAGAATTTCATTATGGGATCAAGCCAGACACCTTTATTATAGGATTAGAGCAAGTGGGCCTCTTCTGTATGGTAGTATTTCTACTACCACAATCAATTCCACTTACCAGGTTGGATTTCCTGTCACAGCCTTTTTCATGCATACTTGTGTTCCTTTTTATTGTGCTGAAAATCTTTTTCCATGTTGTTACCAGCTCTTAAGTAGTGCCCAGTACAAGGTGCCGGCTTATTTGGGTAGCATTTCAGTCAGTGTCTGTTTGATGGCTGCAGTGGTGTCTCTTGGGGTGGCGCTGTTGATTGTACCTCGGCAAGTGAGCCCATGGACTGGTTTGCTCTTGACGTATGAATGGACTTTCACGCTCTTCTTTGTATTCTTTGGAGGTTATTTACATCTAGTTTATCGCTGGGGAAAATTCGCAGCATCAAGAATAGCATTGTCTCATCCTGAATCTTCTGACTATGATTCAGGAAAACGTATGTTCTTTTAGATTCAAGCTTGTTTGATAGTTCTGTCTAACAGTTAAATGTGACCTCCAGATTCATTTGGCTTTTTTATATTGGTATTGTGGTGTTGTCATCATTAATTTTGTCTGTTATCTGTTCTACAGTTCATCAGCGACAGATTCCATCTTGTGATGTTGTTGCATGGTATTATGGTTTAGGGATGGCCTTCTTGGCAATTGCTGCCCCATCTTTGCCTTGTCTTTTCGGAATCACTGCTTTGTTTTCAAGGTAATTTGCATTCTACTCATAAGTTGCTCTTGTTGAAACAAAGCACAATATCTATAATGGGTGTGTTTCTGATGCCTTTTACACCAGGATACCCTGCACTAGTTTATATATCACGTAAAAAACCGAACCACCATTTGATGTAGTTTAACTCGAATTGGACGTTGTAGTGTTTCTGTCCTGTAATTTTGTGTTTTTTTTGGGTCCCCTCAGACCTTTGTGTTAAAACTTGTGATTTTGATTTTTGTGATAATAGGTTAGGTTTGATGGTTGTTGGGGGCATAATATTAGCTTCCTTCATGACATATGCGTCGGAACACCTTGCAATAAGATCATTTTTGAAAGGCTTGGAAGAGTGGGATGTTGCACGGGGTAGTAGTCTATGTTTCTCATGTTGATTGAAATTTTTGACTTGCAATGTAAACTATACTAGATAATTATATGATAGTTCCCTTTCTTTCAGTCAACTAACCTAGTGCTGCAAATGCAATTCAGAAAGTTTTGTCAATCTTGATATTTTGTCCCAGTGGCTCGGTTGTAATATATTTATTATTCTTTCAAAAAGCTGTACTTGTCGGTGAAATTGCCCTAATTTAATTTGTGACAAATCAACCATGCTGGCTTGAACTTGAAGGAGCCATGTGGCTGTCTTGATTGGGAATGAGAGCAAGCGGGATGTGATTTTTTTTTTTTTTTTTTAAAAACCTTTGGCAATCATCTTGTTATGTGGGTTTTTGTGAAGTCAAGAAGGACTACCTAGGCAAAGTATCTTTGGTATAATGCTTTGGCATAAAAGAGGGAGCGTAATCCACATGGATAAATATGTTTGGATAAATATTGCCTAATGATTGAGTATTGAGATGAGTATGTGTGATGGGAGGAGCATGATAACGAACGGAAATGGCAAGATGAGGAGCAGGTGGGGGTTGGATTTTGGAATGAAATGAAGTGAGTAATGTAATGAACTAATGAAGCCAGGGTAGCGATCGTATTAGGTGGTATATGCCTTTGATGATTCACACTCACCTCCCAATTGAAAAGGATGGGATTGGGAGGTGACTGAGAGGGGCCTGGAATGCCTTGCTCTAATTAAGTACTGCTTTCACTATCAATGTAATCGTGAACTGAACAACATAGGGCTTGGATGTGTATGACCTCACCTGATACAACCATCCTTCTCATCCCACGCTGGACGATGATATCCACGGAGCACAGAGCACCTACCTACGCCTGCACACCACCCACGTACAATATATATATATATATATATATAGAACTTCGGAAAAAACCGAACCGTGTAATCAAGTTTAATTAATCGCACATTCATATATTCAAACACACATGAACGCCAGCTAACTTGTCCTCCAACCGCTCTCCCCGGATAAAGCAAACTCGTATTCCTTGCATTTACAATACGAGTATAATATAATCAATGTGTACTTCAATGAAGGTGTTACTTTATCAGAAGCTATTAATTGGGTTTCTCTTTGAATAGGCAACTGCAGTCCAGAATTAACTCTAGTGGGGATCGGTTTTCCCTTCTCCATTAAAAACTGCCAAAATCATATTTTGTTGATCCTCTCACCCACTTATGTGACTGATCTACTTAGGAAGCACGCTTTGATCTGTAACAACTCGTGATTCGAGTTTGTGTTTGTATGTATAAAAAAAAAATTATTTGTTACTCATTGTATGCCCAAAAAATGGTTTAGGCAGAATCAGATCAAGGCCAACCAGAAAAAACCAGCTCAAGACGCAATCCATTAAGGGTTCCAGCACATTACGACACGCGAAATAGCACCAAGGGCTCACATCCATTGTCAGCTGCCCCCCAACGTCGGACCAGACAGTTAGAATTCGGAAATCCAACAACAACTATCCCAAGATCTTTAGAGGCCGTTGGATGCAATCAATCGGCAACTGCAGCCGACAACCGTTTATTTATTTTCACTATATCTTCCATTAAAAAGGGGATTGGGAGCTTTCTATACAGGAGATCCCTCTTCTGCTTTGCTTTTCTCTCAGTGTATACCTTCATCCTTTCCCTGACCTCTCTGCCTCTTCTTTGCTATTGAGTCTGTTTCACTAGCATATGATCACGTCAATACAATTCACTTTTTCCTATTTTATCCTACTCTTTTTACATTGGTTGCAATAGTTCCATTTCATTGTTTTCACATTGATAATAGCTCAATTTTCTTTAATCCTTTATTTTTTTTCCCGGTGACATCTTTAATCCTTTTTATTTGAACTGTTACGAACAAACACCCATCGTCACTTCTCTCGGATGTAGACAGCGAAAACCTAATATTAAAATCAGAACAAATCAAAACTCGAGAGCGATAATTTGTCATTTAAAAAAAATGACTTTATGGATGACGACAAAAAATAGGCTCTACATAAAAGGAATGGAAAAACAAATAAATACATTGAATCGAACAAATCCCCACCCATAAATAAATAAAAACACTTGATACTACGATTCGGGTGGGCGATCTTCATCCACCTTCCTATGCTTCTAGTTGTAGGTACAAAATTTGGAATGTGTCTTAATGAATGAAAAGGGAAAAGATATGGAAAAAGTAGAAGACTGTGGTGTGAAAAGCAGCAGTAAAATGGAGAGGGTGTGTGGCGCTGGCATCCGAAAGGGCAGTTGCCAAAGGGAATGATAAGTGTGGAAGCCTAGGCTGAGAGAGAAATCAAAGGAAGGGAACAAAGAAGTCAAATGTAAGATAAGGGGGCCGAAATAGGACTTCATGGGAAAGGTGGGGTGGGTAAGTTCAGTTTAAATCAGTTATTGTTCTGCTTCTAAGAAAGCTGTCAACTAATCTATGCGGGGCAACAAGAAACTAAAGCCAGAGTTCTCTCGAATCAGTGGTGGCGGTTCAATATCCGCGATGTCTATTTGCTCCATCGACTTAGATATGTCATCCACCGAAAATGGAATGCTGCCAACATCAGACATATCCATTTGTTAATAACCCATCCATGCCTGCATCCATATATATATATATATATAATATGAATTATATGGATCCACCTTACCTGGAATCATCGTCCAACAGGAAAGAATTACTGACTGCGTTATTTGAATCTTCGGTCATGAGCACTCTCATATTGGCTATTACCTGCACATGGATCACATCATCATCAAGCGCCTTTGATCTGTTATGGATGATTCACTCACTTAACAACATGGCTTGAGTACTTACGTCGGAGGACACGCTGTGCGTCCCATACTTGTCATCCCAGTACATGGTACTTATCCGATAAAGCTGCTGTATGCTGAGGACCTATACACACGCAACTGGTAAGCATCCTTAAAAACTAAATCTTTCCTACTCGAATGACATTGCCTCCACTCACCGGGCACAGGTCATGACTTATTTCGTCCAGCGTTTTCTTTGGTTTCTGGTGTATGACCTGATTAACATTCAATTAACGACACAAATTACCACCATCAGGAGCAGACGGTACGGAGCTAAATATTAGAAGCATACCAGGAATCCAATAGCCTGCCTAATATGTTTGAGCTCATCCCAGGCTAAACCTGCGTACTGCATCGGGGAGGAGGCCGAGACTATTAGTTAGCAATTGTACCCTCCGCAAACAGAACAAGAGTTATATATTGGAGAAGGGGGAAAAATGGACCTCGTCCGTTGCTTTATAACACCAGTGCTCCAATTCTGCCAAACCAGCTTTGACATACTCCCCATTGCTGAATGAGCAGCACTCCCGTCTTAAAAGAAGACTGCAACCAAGAATTCAATTTGAGATGGTAACAAACGAACATTCCAATACAATAATCCCTTATATGATAGACAGTTCAAGCTCAATAAACTAACCTGTTGAATAGCTGGACATTGATAAAAGAAAAAATTTGAGTGAACACCTTCCGAACTAAAAATGGAGGAACCTGTCAAAATGAAGCACGGAGTATCTTCAGTCAAACAACGTTGACTAAAAGGGAGTATGAGAAATATAAGAGTAAACCATGGACACGCTGCTTGTAGTGAGAATCACATAAATTCGCCCATGGATTCATCATAGTCATGTATTTAGTGTGAGAAATTCGGTTAGATTTTACTAAGAAACCAGGAATTTAGCGGGCAAAACTGATCCATTGCTGCAATGAGGACGACGATGTTGAAAGAGGTTCTACTAACATGATTTGCTTTTAGAGTATTAAGGAAGTTCCCGAGGCTCTTCACTATCCCCTGCCAGTGCGCAATCAAAGCTCGCTGGGCTTCCGTGTTTGCAACAGAGCGTCCTTTAACCAAGCTTGCTCTGGATGTTCTCGGTGCCTGTCGCGTCCATTCAAACAGTTTAGCTACTCGGCATTTCAAATATATTGCCTTGCATGTTACTATTAAAATGTACACTGGACAGATGGTGGTACTGAACGTATTGTTCTACCTGGATGCATAATCCAAGAAAGGGAGATATTTCTTTCTTCAAGTTATCTCGAATCATTCCATATATCTTCTCCACATATGCTGTAAGCTGCTGTTTGAAAAGAAGAGCCGGGTACTTGGCTTCCACTTGTCGCAATGTATCCACTCCACCGCTACCGTTGATTAGGGCAAGGTTCACTCCAGCTGGTGCTCCGCGAAAACTCTGAAACAAACCTCAAGGATGCAAAACCTTAAGCTTATCTTTCTCCATAGCAGTTAATATTTATTCCCAAATAAGAAGATTATATTTACTTGTGTCATCCTCCCAAATAGTGTTGCCGATGAAGAACGACGGCGTTGCGGAGCCATTCCGGCGGCACCACTTGCCTTGAGCGTGCGCTGGAGCAGCAAGAGAAGTGTAGAGGCATTCGATAACCAGTAAGCCAAGGTATCATTGTTATCCTGGGTCTATACTCCACATGCAAATATTTGAGTCAGAAACATCATAAGAGTAAGAAAACTAGCTTTCAAGAGTTGAACTTTATTAACCTCAATTGCATGGCCAATAGTTTGAATGATACGATCAAAAACGCTAGTACGCTCTACTTCAAAAGATCGCCAGTGCAGGAGGCATTTGTATACGATACAGGCTGCAATTGGTCTGTTCCCAGCAAAGCCTAGATGTTGTGCAATGCATCTGATGAGTAACTCTTGATTCTCCTGCTGTTTATCATTTAGTGACTTTTGCGGCCTATCGTCCATTTCGTAGTGTTCCCTCTGAATCATGGATGGGCTGTGAAGATCCTGCTCAGATCATCAGGAGATCAAGAAACCATCAATCAAATTCACACATACAAACAATTCGCAAGCATACACTTGCTTAAAATTATTTTAGTTACCAAAGGTGCCTTTGCTTCCCCTCCAACATGAGCCCCACCTTCAGCACCTCTCTGTCATGAGAGAAAATGAAGCCTTTAATACTATCTTGTATCTTTAAATTATTATCATGGAGGTAAGGTTGATATCAAAGACTACCTGAATAATAGATCTGGAGCGTCCCGTAAGGAACTTGTTAGGTGCCATGGACAAAGCTTGTTGACGTAGAACCTGATTCTCCGATTCTAAATTAGTAATCTTCTCTTCTAGCCTAATCAAAGAATTACGAGATCTCAGTCATACATCTAAGGAAAAAGTGGCTATGCCAATGATAAATTTATGGAATCTTAGAAAAAAGGTATAAATTATTGACTTTGTCAAATTTAGGGAGATAAAAACGGATAAAAGAAAAAGAAATCAGCTCTGACGATTATTCAATCATATGACCACACAATTCCTAAGAGGTTGAAACTCCACAGTTAGGAATACAGTATAGTAACAAGTTTGCAATACCAGAACTGTTGCTCGATTGGCATGGGAAAAGGAAATCACCGGCAGGGTTTATCATTCATTAAGTAATTATATTACCTGGTCAATGATTCTTGTAGCTGACGAACCTTCTTCTCTGCGTCTTCTAATTTTTTACCCCTTTCTTCACTTGAGACTTGGGCTTCATTGTATTTTCTTTCAAAGTCATATGCTCTCTCTTTTTCTGACTGGAGCGAGGTCTGTGTGAACATAAAGCAGAGGCAATAATATTCATCACTCTGGATGATCATTATATGCCGCTAACAAGATCACATAAAGCTCTAGAACAAACTGAAATCTTTGCCATCTTCTGATATATCAGTATTATAGCAATATATATATATATATATATATATTCAGAAACAGGTAACTTTAAAGAAATATTCTTGCATTATGTGATACCATTTGAAGTACATCAATTTATCTCGATGAACTGTACTTGGCCATTGAAAACTACGTTATTTTCACCAACTATTGAATACTTAGATTTAATCATGTATTTATTTGACAAGAATCTACAATAAGTTAAATTTAAAGATGGTTTTTCATATGAGCACACTGATGAGGAAGGTTTTCCTGATAGGTATGCTAACATCTTTAGGATGATTCATGATCCATTTCATTTCACAAGCTTCGTGTACACCGGAACATAACAAGTGCGCTTGCATTAAAAATTCTTTCTGATCCTCAGTCAGATATGCCAAGTTACGATCAGTTATCAAATTTTGTTCCACCTAAGTAGTCAAAATGGAAGAAGACTTGAGAATTGACTCGTGAGTGATGAACCGCTCTCTAAGAAGTATCAAATTGAAATTGTATTGTCGTACGTGATTTTCATATCAAAATATGTGCCATATGCAGAAAGAGATGGTTGAAAGAAGGGTCAAAAGGAAACTAGTTCTTGTTAGACTGAGCTTTCTCACCTTCAGGCTCTCAACTTCTGTTGTTAGTGAGTCAATTTTTTGCGTGTCTTCAACAAGAACCTGAGTTTCCTGAATAACAGGAGGCGCATCTTCAACAGCTTTCTTTGCGTTCTCTCGCTCTTTGACAAGTAAATCATTGGTTTCATCAACTTTGGCCTGCATCTCCTTTAATGAATTCTGCAGTTTTGCTACCTCTTGTGCTTTGGCTTCTTCTAAGTTGGTCTGCACATGATTCCAGATGGTTTCCTTAGGGCTTACAAAAGGAGAGAATCACTACACACTTGCAAAGATGGGCCTTTGACTCTCCATTATCTTTTGATATCAATGCAAAACATTTTTTTAACAAAATGCATGAGTGCATAACAGATCGAAACCGCAAAATCTTTCAAAAATAGTAGGTACTAAAAAACATGCATGTTACCCTTAAACTTTTTTCTAGCTGGAGACGCCAAGTGAGTTCCTCCACTCGTTTTTCAAGCTTATCCTTCGCTTCTTGAAGTGCACCAGTTTCTCTCGCAGCCTAAAGCAACAGCAAACGGATGTTTATATAGAGATGATAATCAGATAATATTGCCTGTCATGTGCATCTTAAATTGCATGGTTTTAATGCATCACATCTCAGTAGATGACTTTTAAACAAAATTTAGAAGAATCACGGTAGAGAAACTTGCCATTTTTAGCTTCCTCAGTTCCCTCCTCGCTACACGGCCTCTCCATCTGCATTGTGTAATTATCGCAGCTTTCTTGAGCCTCTTATAATATGAGGAAGCTTTGTGGCATCGCCATCGAGCCTGCGATTTTTGAGAGAGAGTTATTCCAAATATTGATTACAAATCACTCTCACTTGGGTCATCCTAATCATATAGTACTTGACTATGACCTGTATAGCAATGGCAGCTTTAGAGCGCCGCCTAAATCTGAATTCCTTACGTGCAGCCATTGCCCTTAAACCCGTTTGCAAGGTAAGTACTATTGCATGGAGTCTTTTATAGGCCTTCCTAGCATCATATCGGCGTACGTTCTTCTGAATTTTCTTAGCAGCAGCCACCTTTCTCATGTTATCGAAGAGTTTGCATGCTAGCCTTCCTACAGATCATGAATAGAGAAACGAAACTGATTAAGCAGCAGGATGTCCAACTCCCTGGTGCTACATCATTCTTTCTGAAGGAAGTCCAAACTCCGAAAAAAAGGATAGCTTTCATCTTTAAAAATTGATTTAGGCAATTTCACTGAAAAAATCTCACCTCTACATACAGACTGCATGTATATGGTAATCTTTCGCAAAGAAAGATAATGATTTCGAGCTTGATGGGTTCGTATGCGCCGCTGGATAATTTTTGCTGCATTGCTGAGTACTTGAGCTCTCCGTGCATCCAGTTCAGCCATTTGACCAGCTCTCAGGAATACCTTTGTTTTACCAATCTGCAACAATATATAAACAGCCAATCAAATGAGTTTTTTCTGGCCATGATATGATATGGAAGCTCACATACATATTTCACATGCATGTGTAAGAGATCCATGTTTATATTAGGAGCTTTACTTTATATGTATATTTATATATTTGCATTCGATTTATGAACCAGAACACAAGAACTGATCCTTATTGATCATGCAGAATATTTCCGAGTACCTGATACCCTTGTAGCCCCATTTTTTCTAGAATCTTTTGGCAAGCAACCTTTTCTTCAGTGCTGTCCATAAATACAACAACTTGGTAGATAAGCACTATATCCAACAAATACTTGATCACTCCAGGAAATAATTTTCTTCCTCGACATAGAAGATACTAAAAGACAATACTTACTTGCCTTCCATGGCCTCTGGGGCAAGGAGGCCAAATCGATTTACAAATTCAAAGAAAGGACGGCGAGTAGGATATCCAGCACAACTGATTCTGATAGCCTCTAAAACACCCTGTAGGAGAAAGTGTTAGAGACTGCTAAAAAGGGTTTAAGACAAGAAGAAAATATGGGTTCACTTTTGTACAAATCATTGTCCAAAGAGTAAGGGAAAACTTTAAAAGCAAACTCACACCACAGCGCAGTTGTTGCATAATGTTGGCATTCTCAAATATTGCAGGCTTGAGAAGGTTGTTTGGTTTCACACATCTTATGTAATGAGGCTCTGTAGAGTTTAGTGTTTCCATTAGTGATTGCAGTTGTAGCTGCACCATTCAGCATGTGAAAACATGATTTGTTAACTTCCCTAACATTTGAAGACAGTTAAATTTTTGAAAATAAATTGATACGAGCATGTGAATGTTTAAGAAATTAATGGCCAGTGAAATTGGTGTGCATGAGTTTAGATAAAAGGACAGGGAAAACCAATTATACCTTAAATCGAGATGCAATTGAAGAAAATTTGGAAGATTTAGATGTCTCTTCTGGAAGCGGAGGAAAAAGTCCCGCTACAAAGGAACATTTGGAAGCACTCAACAAATCCTGATGTTCAGGAACCACATAATCCTTGTTTTTGTCTAAAAATTGATTAGACTGGTACAAGACCTGCAAATATATGAGGGTTATGGCAGATGAGAAAATGATACTTGTTTATCTTAGCAGGTGTTACAAAGAATATTTATTTGTACCTCCCCAGCATAATGAGCAATTGTAAAATCTGATCGAGACAATTTTGGCTTTATAAAGCGCTTGTGATTCTTGAATGTTTGATAAAGCTTGTTAGCAAATGTTTCGTGTGTTGACTTAGGAAACATGCTGAAAGATAACAGCAGAGAAGTGAAAGTGAGGATGAAGC
Organism: Vachellia collinsii; assembly: GCA_006871305.1. Taxonomy (NCBI): domain Eukaryota; kingdom Viridiplantae; phylum Streptophyta; class Magnoliopsida; order Fabales; family Fabaceae; genus Vachellia; species Vachellia collinsii. The sequence continues at coordinate 5,689 of QFDD01002204.1, read as the reverse complement.
GCTAGATTCACTATGATACGAACAAGAAGCTTTAGCTGTAAAATGATCGGACAGAAATTGAATCATGTCTGATATTTGCTCTCAAAAGATGAAAATTAGAAATCATATGTCAAGTCATGGACCAATTTTTCTAAATGGAAGAAGTTCCAGGGGGGAAAACTAGATTTTACCAAGCTTCATCGAGGAGAGCAATGATTCCTCCTGGTTTCTGCAAAAGAATAATCCAAGTAAAAGACTAGAAACATATAAGGAGATAAAGAAAACAGGAGGGAGTGTCCAAACAAGAGTTTGAATTTTTAAGAGATGGCAATATAAGCATGAAGCTATTGAATATATTTGAGGGGCTCTCGTGTTTCATTTCCAAGGACGCAAAAAAAAAAAAAAAAAAAAGGAAAAACCTCAATCCCAGAAAGAAAGTGAAAAGGGGGACAAAACCTTTTCGATGAGATCCAGAACATCTTGATTGTCAACAAATTCAATATAGCTCCAATTAATCTGCTCCTTTGTATATTCATCTTGTTCCATTTTAAAGACGTGCTGAAATTCATCATCAAAATCATAGTAAATAAAGGAAACAGCATTTATAAGAAAACTAGGAGTGCTTGATGTGGTCTGAGACATTGCCTGATTGAAATGCTGCTGCAACTTCTCATTTGTGAAATTGATGCAAAACTGCTCAAAACTGCAGATTGAAAACAAGTAGAGGCGGTTGCTTACAATATATTCTGTTATGCATTCTCAGGTTTTTGTTTGTATGAGTATGCAAGCATTTTCTGCCATGCCAGAAGTTACCTGTTAGTTTTAAAGCTTTCAAAACCATAGATATCAAGGACTCCAATCAAAGATTTGGAATTAGGATCTTGTCCGATTGAACTATTAATCTTGTCCACCAGCCTGTTCACAAACATTTAAGTAGATGAATTTGGCATCAAAACTACATATCACATCCTGATCTATCACCATTGCTTACAGTACTTGTTAAGGACACATCTTACCAGTCAAATAGCCGAGAATAAATTGTTTTCGCCAAGCCATCTCTACTTATTGCTGCACTTTGGGGATCAAGGCTTCGCTTTATAACTTCTTCAGGGGTGATCATCACTCGTTTACATAAAGCATCTTCCAAGGCATCGGCATTACACCTAATAAATTGTGAAATCTAATTATGAAAATCAACTTTAAGGTATGTGATCACCATATGGACAGTACAAGCGGTAATCCAATGGCAACCATACATGAGAAGCTCGGCGGTTGTTGCCAGGTGGAATTTGGCTTTGTCATCTTTGGGAACTGATGAGTCAACTTCTTTTCCTTTGGCAAAAGCAATATTACCGAGATGTAGAATAGCAGCAACAACTCTGAAAATTGCTTCCTGAGCCCAAAAAGAGAAAGGAAAAGCAGAGGTAAGATGTTAATTTTTCTATGCTTTAGGAATAAATTTAAAATACATATTCATGAAATGAAGTACCTGATCCTTTTGGTTTATTCCAACGATATCCATAGCTCTCCTGGTGGCAAGATACTCGCGAGCATCACTTGAATCAACCAGTTCATAACAATTGGACTGGTTAAGGTAATGGAATGATTTAGGAGGTCCTAATTTGTATCTCTCTATTTCCTGTTGACATAAGTTGCAATAAATTTATATTAATGGAGTTAAGCAACAATAACTCAATAAGCAGATACAGCAAGATACCTCCTGTGGTGCAGCACAGAGAAGATAGAAACAGTGGTAGTTGCGTTCAGGATCATTAATTTGGCAAACTCGAGACCTCTCCAGAAGGTAAGTTCGAATTGCCGCACCCGAGATTCTTCCACTTTTATCAAATTGGATCTCAACAAATTTTCCAAAACGGCTGCATCATGAGTTTAAGAATTTGAAATCAAACGGTTTGGTAATATCTTTAGCGCCAATGGTCATGTGTGCATCAGAAATAGATTGTTTTTCTAGAAAGATAATTTAATAAAGTGCAATATATTTATTAACTGTCATCAACATCACAAAGATTTTTGGTAGCGTAACAGTTAATTCAAGGAAACAAATGGAATGCTTTATTGCCACCATAATAACAAAAAGACTCACCTTGAGTTGTTATTCCTAACTGTTTTTGCATTGCCAAATGCTTCAAGAACTGGATTTGACTGCACTCAGATCAGCCCATTTAGAAGTCTCATAAGAGTCCAAATCAAAGTATTATAAAAGAAGTACAAGAATGGAAAGTTTGTCAGAACTCATAAGTCCTAGAATGAGTTGTTTATTGAGTCATACTTCAAGAACTTGCTGTTCAACCGTTCTTCCTTCTGTAGCAGCCCTACCACCTAGGTAAGCAAGGTATCTCATAAGCATTTTTGTAGTTTCAGTTTTACCAGCTCCACTTTCCCCACTGACGAGAATAGAATTGCTTTTTCCTTCGTTGATCATTGCCCTGAGTTCAATAAGACCGCCAATTAGATATTTGGTTCAATGATAGAAATGGGATTTAGCTCACTTAAATAAGTACCTAAACGCGACATCAGCCACTGCAAATACGTGAGGACTTAGTTCTCCAAACGGTGCTCCCTTGTATTGTTGCATCATGTGACCATCATAGATATGAGGCAGTCTTTGGAATGGATTTATCGCAATCAAAATATTTCCAGTATAAGTCTGCCATGGCAATAGATACAATCAGTAAGATTAACCTTTTTAGTGAATAAACTTGGCTGAATCTTATCATATGAAGGAAACGAAAGCCTTACGTAAATTTCGTTCAATTCATATCTAGATTTTAAGTTCTGCAGGACCCCAGGCTCGTGTAAATAGGACAGCTTAGTCATGTCATCCACTCCGCCAGCTGGAGCTTCCATATCTTTGGGATATATTTTTGATAATTTTGCGAGAACCTTAAAATAATGAAATATAAGTGTAGATTATAAAATTTTGCTAATGCAAACTTTTGCGGTCCTTTCTTGTTGGTGGTACGACCATGAGAGAAAACAAGTCCTTCACCGCATTTATTATAGTTGAAAAATATTTATTCCTTTTCTTAATGCCACAGAAGATGTGAAGAAACAGAGTTAAGTAGCAATCTACCGACCTTTTTTCCATCGGTGGTTTCAATTTCTGCATCTTTTTCAGTGATTTTTGATACCACCCCATCAATCCAAGATACGTCTGGATCTTCAACCCAGACATGAGAACCTACAATAATATTTACAGGTGTCCCCTGCAGATGGCAATACGGGAATCATCATTTTTCATAAAATAAACACATGGACAATGTGTAAGTTTGTTTTGTGTAAGTTCTAAACAAACACCTGAAAGCAATTAAAAAAGTACTTTTACGTAAGTTGAGATAAAACTCTTTTCATATATTAGTATCGGATTATGTAAACTCACTTAAAAAAATGCTAATCCAAACACCGTGCACAATGAGTCAAAGAAAGTGCAAAAATATTTCCAAGAAAGCACTTCTAGAAAGATTATAAAATTCCAAACAAATCAAATATCTTGTATTGATGTTGATTTTGTCCCTGTATTTGGATCCATGGTATAAGCATCCCAACAAAGTATATTAGGACTCTCTCTTGAAAAAATCACAATGGTAACCAACACCCCACATGATATGTGGATTTTAGCATTAGTTGTTTACAGAAATGTTAGTATCATAATTTTGCATGAGTTTAACTGTTCCAACCATGTCAGTTGAAGTTCACGTCTAAGTAAGAACGCCCATGAGACTAATTATTTTACTCTAAACAGTAAAAAGTGAACTTGCCGAGGGAAAGGAAAAAAACGAATTTTTCTACTCGTCCCTCAAGGGAAAGCCGAAAAAATCTTCCTTGCCTCGAGAAAGCATCACAAGTCATACAAGTTTATCGACATTGTAGATTACAGAATGCTTTATCCCAATATTACTCAAGATTGCGGAGGATCAATAAATTAATCAGTTCCTCATTTTAGAAAATCATTATTTTAAAGCAAAAACTTCGAAATAGGAGCTGCGGAACCCCGCGATGGGGTTTCGGACAAGGAGTTAAAAGTTATCATCGTTCTTTGACTTGACGCGAACATCGGTATAAAAATGTGACTGTTATTCTCAGGGCACCAAAATGTATTGCAAGAATGCTTCTATTAACCGTGCATGTTGCTATCTATGAAAAATAAGAATGCCGGTAAACTAACATGGTCAAAACTTGAACTTCTAGCTGTTTACTTCGCATGATTATGAAATATGCAACGGTGGTAAAACGGCATGCATAATGCAGGAAAACCAGGAAAAAGAAATAGAAGTGGGGTACCATTATTGAACTCTAAATTGGAAGCTTTTAAAGTATGCTCATAACGATAAGTAACTGAGAATCCGATGAACTTTTCAGGTGTACATGAACACGTACGTCTTAGAAGGCTTGATCGCAAATGGCCAGAATGCGCAAAAAGAAGGAAAGGCGCTGGGAATCACAAAGATGGGAAGTCCATTGTGTGAGGGAAGAGAAAGGAAGGTAGAAAGAAAGAGGAAAACAGAGAGGAGGGAAAGTTTTGTGTGAGGAAGTGAATGTGAAAGTGACATTCTTCAGGAGGGCCTGCAAATTCGGGAGCTTCTCTTCCCTTTGCTTTCGCGCCAACTCGTGGCCACCAATCGAGTCTTTCTTTTACTCTGCCCTTTTAACGGAATTCGGCATCTTCTACTATGCGTTTCTTTGGGGCCCTGAGGTTACGTCAATTATATTTCTTTATTCTGGTAAAAAAAACAAAAGAAGAACAAAAACGTACCTTTATTTAATTATTTGACAGGCCATGGAGAGAGACAGAGGAGGTAATAACAAAACAAGACAGAGAATTGGGCCCAGTAAGGCCCAGTAACTCATGAGAGTGAAGAGAAATGGCACGAAGGATTTCATAACCCAAACTTGATCGGGAGCCACAGATGCAAAAGAGTCCCAGCAGCTGTATCACAAAAAAAAAAAAAAAGACAGTCCCAGTACAAAGTAACTCAGTGGACGGGCCTCCGAGAAGTGAGAGAGAAGTTACGATGATAGAGTCCACAGTTGATGCGTACGTGCGGGCATATTTATGTAACGATTCCCTCCAAGATACTTAAAAGTAAACCCACACAAGCTGATGCATGCATGGTTTGGGGTCCTCAACACTACTACTACTACTACTACATCTTCCTCTCCAGTACTCTTGTTCTACTACATTCCTTTGTCATGTGTAAAAGAAAGACCCTGGACTCCCTAAACGCAACGGTTAACTTTTGTGTGCCCGGACTATTATAATTTCCCATTATAAAGTCTAAAGGACAACCCTTCCTTTTCTCCTTTTAATTTGATCCATGATCACTAGTCAATAAGGACTTTGTAGAGAGTGGGATAAAAGTCCCACATTGGTTTTTTGGCAAATGGTGAAGGGGGCTTGAGTGTATATATAGAGCACCCCTTCCCTCTTCTTAATTCATCCTTCAATAGGCAATCCTCCAAATACTATAAGGATTTGAGGTACATTGTCTTTTATTGTATTATTACTTATGTGGATATTTGAGTAATAATAGATATTTGAGTATTCCTTTTATTGTTGTCTTGTCTATTATTTATTAGCTGTTATTAGATATAGTAGTTGTAGCTTATTATATTATTAAATTACTTCTAGAAATTTATTTTCTAGATTTGTGATTTTTTAGTATAATCGGTTACGCTCTATAAGTTAGGC
>QFDD01002203.1:0-21492 GCA_006871305.1 Vachellia collinsii | reverse complement strand
AGGGTCAAAGCATGGAGTTTTAAAATTTTTGCTAATAAGTGCCAAAGTCTCTTATATTAAAATACCAACGCATCCGGCCCAAAGACAAATGGATCCTTTTTCCCATCTCCAAATTTATTTTTTGGTTATTTTTTTACGAATTTATTCGATTTTGACTTTATTGTGCTGATTTCATTAACACCCTTCCAAACTAATTTAAAATTTTTATTTTAATTAATGGAAAATTTGTTTAAAAATCTCCATGCCAAATTTTATAACCCAAGCATATATGAATTTTGTTTAAAGATCTAAATGAAACCTATCTTAAGCAAATGCCACTAATTTCTAGTTATGTGCCAATTTTGCACTAAAGGGTAAGCATTTAGACAATAAATTACCTATTTCGTAGATATTTAGTCTTTATATAATTTTTTTAGCAATTCTTTCTTAATTAATTTGAATTGCTAGCTCTTTTATATACAGACATACATACATATATTAGATTGGTCCTTGGCCTTGCATGCGCATCTCTAGACAAGAAACTTGGGTCCTAGGTAATATTCCTAAACAAAGATGTCTCCAATACAAATAAAAATGTTAAATTATACAACAAAGGATGCTTACAATAAGTTCAACATCTCTTAGACAATATCTCTCTCAAGTTTAAGTTTTGTGAACGAATTAAAACAAAATTTGTCGTGAGAACTTTTTTAATTGGGCTTTGTCTTTTCTTGGAATTTGATTGGCTGGTTGGCGGTCTGGGAGCTTACACTAGGCCCTTTTTAATAAAGTATAGCCTGGTTAGGTAAGCGTTAAAATAGTACGTTTGAATCATAATAAAACTTCTCTCATATATTTAACTTTGTAGACTGTAAATCACGTTTAAAAAGTAGCATTTATCATTAATCCAAACGGACATTATATTATATAGTTTTCTCGTTACAGTATATATCTTGTATAGACAGGTTAATTCTTTAAGTAAATTTTTTTTTGCATTTTTAATATAGAGATAGATTATCACAAAGAATAGCCGATAATATCAAAATTATTGACGTTCGAAGAATGTTCAACTCAATATATTATAGTGAATTATTTGTTGTTTTGAAATATTAGGTGAGCAACTGTGAGGAGGGTTCTTCCCTGCTTCCAGGCACTTCATCAAATTCTAAATTAAACCTAATTCATGTCTCTCTCTCTCTCGAATTATTTTTTTTTTTAAAAAGCGTTGGCTTTATTTATTTACATACTGCTAATAAAGTATGAAGCCGTTCGTCGTCGATAATACCATAAGCGGCCATTTAAATTAATTAAATACAAGTGCTTGCTAATGATGATGATGTGCTGGTCCTCATATACACAATATATTCAAGTATTTTCATTTGCATAAAAACTTGTTGCGTATTCGACCAGCACCTTTTAAAAATTATGAGACTTTTACGTCTTCTGCCAGCTAATGATTGAATTTAACAGGAGTTTACCGGCAAAAACGTTTGAATGGGGCTTTTAATTTAAAGATGGTCAGACTTATTTTTTAATAAATATTTTCTTATATAACCACACAAGTTACTGGATGTGGGTTTAGCATGTGTCGCGAGAGTAGTACACTTTCCTGTCAATTTCTTTTGAAATATTAAAATATTAGGGGAATTACTATAAAATCATATATAAGAGAATTAATATCAGAAATGTTCCATTGACAATTCAAGTAGCTACCATTGACAACTTCTTAGAACCTTTCTGATATTAATTCTCTTGCATGGGACTTTATAGTAATTCCCCGGGGATTTTTATCAATGAAATAGTTTCAATTGAAATAATTAAAGAGAGTGTTTTAGAGAAATTGAGACCAATGAATTAAAAACTGAACTAGCCGGGGTTAACCCAGGAACCAGCGACCCGGTCACCCAACCGATCCGGTCCTAACCCTGACCCAGAATTTGTCAACCTGAGATGAACCAGTGTGACTCGGGGTGAACCTGTCATAAACCAGGTAATCTGAGGCAAACCGATCTTAACCTGGGTCTGACTTATTTTTTTAAAAAAAAATTCTGATTTTTTATTTCTAGTGAACTTGTACTAACTTAAATTGAATTTATTGCTTTAATTTATCATCATATTGATAATTTCTTACTTTTATTTTTAAGATTACTAAATCAAACTACAACAGACTATTATTGACTTTGTTTTAATGTTTCATTATTTTGTTATTTCGCAACTTTTGAAAGATTATAAGAATAAACATATATTCTCAATATTATATTTTATTATTGTTACAATTAAACATTTGTATAAGATATGTATGTATCAAAACATTATGTATTTAGTGTCCTTTTTATTTAAATATTATGATATTAACTTGTTTATAATCAAACATGAGTATTTTTTTATTAAATTATACTATTTTGTTTTGACCGGTCTAACCCACTAACCCTTGACCCACTTCTTTGATCGGTTCAGATTTCAGTCCGGTTTTTAATACCTTGATTGAGACACATTCTTTTATAAATAAAAAATTAATTATTTTTTAAAAATTTTCATAAACTTATTATTTACCTCTTATATTAAAAAATGAAAGAGGTAATATATATTGATCCTTTTATAGTCTTCATTTTTTTTTGTTGTAAACATGTATATAAATTAAATATTTATGAAATTTGAATTAAAGCGTTATATTCTGGACGCGTTCATGATATTGACATTGATAAAATATTAACCTATTACTGACAAAAGTTGTTTTAGTTTCTAAAAATTTTGTTCATATCTCATAAAAATGTTGATTTTAATTACATTTTATTATAAATATGAAAATTTTATTGGTGAGTAATTTGTAACATACCCAAACTTTAATGCACTAATGAATGTTCAACCTATCTAATCCGAGGACATTGACTATAGGGTGTATGATCCGCTTAATTATGTAATGGATACTAGAAGGTGTGACTATATATATATATATTCACATGACAAATTAAAATCATGTAATGTATTCTTTAACTATTTAATATAAACGCGGCTTGATTACTTTTAAAGAAATTAAAGAAAGTTAGTTATAACAAATACAGCATGATCTTTTTGTAACATTGTCTTGTATAACTACTTGAATTATATTGCTACTATATATCATTGAGAAAGGAGAAAGGAGATACCAGGAAGAGTAGCTAGCTAGAGAGAAAATTATAGAAAATAAAGTTGGCTCTTATACTTGATAATAAAATTTGTTAACTAATTTTTATAGTTAAGATTCGACGAGGAATCTAAATATATACAAAATGCCTAACATTTGGATTGTTTTCTTTAGTTTTTTGTTTGTTCCATATGTATTATTATTTTACCTTTTTAATATAAGAGCCAGTCACCATTTTTAAAGAAATTTTAAAAAATAAATAAATTATTTAATTATAACATATTCTAAAATATTTATGTGTATCATTAGATATATTATATATTAGTTTATAAGTTAGAAAACAATAATTTTAAAAATTAATAAATATATCAATTAATTAGCTTTCTTATACTCAATCTCCTTGGATGAGGAGAAAAGTTGAGAGGAAAGAAAATAATAAGAGAGAAAATGAAGAGAAGAGAAAATTGGAGAGAAAATATTATTATACATACTGCTTGGATGAATCAGAGAAAATAGAGAAAAAAGAAAATGGGTAAATAGTTGAATTACTAAAATATCCTTAGATAAAAATATTTTAATAAATGATTAAATAATTAAAGTATCCTTAAAATTATATCAACTATGATATGAAATTAAATACGAGCATGAAAATTTATATTTAATATTAATATCATTAAATAATTTAAAATCAATTTATTTATTAAAAATATGTCTTTGTATTATTATATTTTAAAACAAAATAATATGGATAAAAATATATCATATTTTAAAGTTGCAAGGTTTTAGTAAGTAATTAAAAAATAAATTAGATATTAGAATACATCTTAAAATTTATCCATTTAAAAAAAGAAAGTCATAGTCATAATTTTAAAAAAAGTTATATGCATGTCAAACTCAATAACTTAAAATGAAAATGTAATAAAAAACATGTAAGTAGATTAAAAAAAAAAAGGAGTTTTCTCTCCATTTTCTCTTCATGTGTATAGAAAGGTTTAGAAAATTGGATGCAACTCACACCCCTTTTCTTTTCAATTTTTCTTTCCTTCCACATTTTCTCTCCCACCAAAGTAGGAGAAAACTTATTTATCTCCCAATTTTCTCTTCAAGTTTTCTTTTCTCATTCATTTTCTCTCCATCCAAATAGGAGATTAATTATAAAAAAAATTTGAAAAAATTCTTATATTAAAGATATGAAGTTATATGTTTCTATTATTACTCTGGTTTTGCATTCTTAATTATTGCACCAATTAGTTAATTAAAAGTGAAATATTATGAGAATATATTGAATGTTATTTTGTTTGAAATGTGAGGGTATGTTGACATTTATTGTTGTGAGTGATGTGATCGGTAATATCGTCAATGTGCACACATTGTTCAGATCGCTGACCTTGAAGATTTAAACATGCAAGAGCATGTGATTACCAGCTAGCATTCAAATTCAATGGCAGTATTTAATTTAATTTAATTTGTACTCCCTTTTTTAAAAAAATGACAAAGTTCATTGTGAAAATTTGGGTGTGTATATTTCATGTGTTTCTGCGTTTACCAAACAAAAAAAAAATCGGTAGCTAATACGTTTATGGACTCCAAAGATGAAATCTATATATAGAATATATAAATTAATCATAGGAAAAACGATACTAAAAAACTTTTCAAATATAGAAATGATAAATTAGGATGTTCAATATGCTTAATCACATATTAAACTTAGTAGATCAATTAAAAATATTGAAATTTGTTGAAAAGATAAGAATATCTTTAAATGTTTTTAAAAAAAACTGAGGAAGGAAAGAAGGGTTTGTGTAGCAAATTGCAATTCTAATCTCAAATATATGTAATAATCAATCAAGTATGAGAAATTTGCTTATATGAATATTACTACCATTAAAACTTAAAAAATTGGAATTCCCTTTATCATATGTTGATTTCAATTTAAGTTTAACGAATTGTAACTCGAATACAAATAATAACCAATCAAATATAGAAAATTTGCTCATTTCAATATCTATAATTGATCTATTAATTGGATCTGGTCTAAAATTAAATATATTAAGGACCCTAATTTGTCATTTTTATATTTTAAAAGTTTTTTATTATCATTTTCCCTGAATCATTTCGTTGCTTTGGGCAATGTTATTCTGACGTCATTAATCTTACATCATCCTCCTTCTGATATGAGGCAACGACCAACAACTTCTTTAATTAATAAATTGACTTCTTGTAGTCTACTATTTGTATCCACGTGAATTTGAATTTCTCGGTCTTCACTAAATATATAAATATACATGTGATATATGTCTGAAAATGAGGTTGCAAGAAATTAGAAAACAATTGTTAACACTATTGAATGCATATGAAAATAAATATATAATCCTATTTACATTCATATGTTTTAAGAAATTCCAAGTAAAATTGACTTACTTTTTAAGGAAAATCTATTAAAAACTTATGTTCTACATCCAAAAGAGCATTTTAGACTAGTGGAGAGGGGATGGTCAGTTCTATCAAAAAAAAAAAAGAGGGGATGGTCAGCAATTCAGCCAAAATATTAAAAGGAACAACTTGGAAAAAATAGGTGAAAAGCATATGCATAAAAATTTTATGGGTAATAATGACCTAAATTAGAGTATAGGATCTTTCTATAGAGAAATCCTGAAAAAAATTATTACTTTTAGTATATAAAAATCTATCAGGTTCATTTAGTGAATAATATCTTTAAACAAAGATTATTCACTGATTTTCTCAAAAATGGAAGTAATAAGAAAGGGGGAAAACGAAGTCATACGTTCAACACAATCTTTGATCAAATAGCATAGGGTGATGCACTGCACAAGTGGCCTTAATTCCATGGGATCCAACCCTTTATAGATGTGTGTGTGTGTGATATATATTGGTCGGAATGTCCAATTTTTGCAATATTAATTAGTTTCCTCTAAACCATTAAAGATCAAGAAAGATATAGAAAAGTCTCATCCACACGCACACGTTGGGTTTTGCTCTCCCTTCCTACGTGGAGAAAAGCCCAATGGTTAAAGTCCCCAATGATTAAAACCCACTTGTATCTCCCTTATATAAGTGAAGAAAGGGAAGATTAGGTTAAAAAGGGAGAGGACTTATGTAGAAGTACAGACAGACATTTGAGAGAGAAGAAAATAGAAAACAATTTTTGCAGGTTTATAAGACATATTCAATAAAACAAAGTTTGCACATTCATTAATCATTGGATGGGACTGAAATTTTATCAGCAGGTTTGTAGTTTCCAATGCGTTATTTTGAACGATGAGATTCTCTATTTGTTGCATGGTGTCAGAGATATTGAGCTCATACAGAGCTCTATTTTCCAAGTATTTTTTGCTTCTTTATTTTCTATTGTAAGCTTGCAGTTTTAATTGTTTAATTGGTTGGTTGCACATGTTTGTGCATTTGATTGCAACTCTCCTGTAACCCTATTGGGATCATATGATTTTTTTTTGTCTAAACAACCCATCGTTTTTACCCTTGAATTGAGGGGTTTTCCCATTGGTGTCTATTGTGCTATTTAATTTTTGTCATATATTTATTTATTTGTTTTCTCGGAGACTCTCGCAAATGATAAGAAGATTTAATATCCGTTGCACTCTTCCTAATAATATATACACATGATACATCGTTTCTGTTTTAACACACAACGGAGGGGCAAAAGCCTGATAGGAAGCAATTTTTTTTTTTGGGATAAAATAATGATAGGAAGCAAATTAAAATGGTAAAAGTGTGGGCCGATTCTCTTGATTAAAAAAAGGGAAAATAAATCTTTTGCTCCTTAAAATTTTGATCTAGTAATAACCCAATCTCTTAATTTTGATTTAATGTAACTCAGTTCCTATATTTTTAACCATTTTATAATTTAAGCCATGCTCTTTTATTATATATATAATTTTATTTTTTAAAATATAGGAATTAAGTTGCAATGGATCAAATCTATAGAGACTAAGTTATAATTGAGTTAAAAGTATAAAGATTGAATTGAATTGAGTTAAATTGTGAGAATTGAGTTACAATTAAGTTAAAATTATAGGGATCAAAACGCTAATTTTCTCTAATATAAAATACACTCAATAATTACCCATTAAGAGAATAATAGATTTCCTAAGAGACGTTCACCGAAATGACGAATCCTAGGTTACCCAGCAGGCTGATGATCAGGAAGAACAATATAGCGATCATGCATGCTACTGAATACACTAACACTTGACTTGTGTGGAAGATGTAATGCATAGTACACACACACACACACACACACACATGTAGGGGGAGGGTTTGGAGAAAATGATGAGCTATATGTGTGTGTGTGTGTGTCGTCACATGATGGGACATTTCAGAGTGCTGTTTAATATGGTGGTACAAGTGATTTGTGAAGAAACCCATCCAAGGCAAGCTTAGTTAATTTGCACGAGCTGTGGTCGCCTCTGGTGGCTAGTGATGACAGGTCAGATACCCAACAGAAAAAACACCATAACTAACGCAACACAAACTCAAGCCTTTTCATGCCATGCTGACTGATGTGTGTGTGAGGGGGAGTATTTTCATTTATTCAAAATCAGAAGCAAACTACAGCGTGGAAACTTTCATAATTCATCACAGACGCACAACACGCTATCAGCCAATCCACGGATTACAACATTTTTAAGATCACAAGATATCTGAAACAAACGAACGAACGAAAAACAAAGCCAGTTGATGAGTTCGCTTAAGCTGTAAACTGTCAAATATCTCTAAACCTCTAAATATTGACCCACGTCGATGAGCATGAGACAGGTCATGACGTGTGTGTGTGTAGAATACCTCATCTCTATGCCTTGGAAATCAAAGTGAACTCTCATCCAATGATGTAGTGCAAACACAAATATACCAATCCTCACAGTCACAGACCTTGTCATACGTACGTATATACATACATATGACGCATCGCAGGCGCCATTCTCTAATAATAACGTGTAACAACACTACTCTTGCTAAACATTATACTAATAGTAATAATAACAAAAATATAAAATACACGTTATCTTTGTATTTGAATGATTAATATATATATTTATTTATATATGATGAATGAACCATCTTGAGGCTCTCTTGCCTCCAGACATTTTGAACTAGATCGCTCAAGTTGCTCCCCCCTCAAAAATCGCTCCTGATGATGTGTGTAAGTGGAATCTCACAAGTAAAGCTTGTTTGCCAATCAATTCTCAAAAGCAATTTCACACAAATCGAGATAAAACTCTCTCACATACTTACCTCGGATTCTGTGAAACCAAGGTTTGAAACCAAGGTTCTGTAATGGGAAGCTCACCGTTTTTTCTGCATACCAGCTTTTAACGAGTGCTAATTGGAATGAAGAGAATGTGCAATGGAATCTTGCTTGGCACTGGCCAGGAGTCCAACGGATAAGGTCTTTCCGCAGGTTGGCTATGAGTGACAAACTTCTCACGAACCAAGAAAGAGCGAGAAGACATATGGCTTCCTTTGATCTATGTGAAATTTGCAAGACCAATGCGGAAGACATTAATCACATTTTCAGGGGATATATGCACACTTGCTACTGAATGCTGGAATCTTATTGTGCCCTCCCACATCCAACCTTCATTTTATGGTGGATCCTTTTGCAACTGGTTTTAAGCAAATCTTCAACCCTTAAGTCAAAACCCCCAGTGGCGTATCGCTTTTGGGATTATATGTTTTAAGCTACGGAATGCTAGAAATCGCTACTTGTTCTGCCACGACTCAGTTCAAGCCCACCGTTTAGTCAGCGACTAAGTCTAATATAACTCTCAGTGCTTTATTTTTCTTGCCAACCATTTGCCACCATCCATGTAAATATTGACCATTAACATACACACACATCCATTTTCACTAAAAAAAAAATAAAAATGAACCATCTTGAGGGCTCATCTTCAATCTTCCGTGTGTTTTTCAAATCTTAATTGTGTCGATCGTTGGGAGATCCAAGTGCGTGCTATGGCTATGGCTATGGCTACCATATATATATGTGTGTGTGATTAAAAGGGCTAATGGCTTCTCAAATTAACGGACCCCCAAATTCCCAATCAACTTCTCAATATTCAATTCCATCTCATCACAAATCCAAGCCCCTCTCACTTCGTTCCTTCCTTTAATCACGTTTTTCATCAACATATCCATATTTGCCTATCATCGTGTGTGTAAAACTGGACCGGATGGGGTTGATCCGGAAATCCGTGACCTGATCGTCTGACTGGAACTGTCATGTCCCTAACCTGGAAAAATGACTCGTGCTGAACAGGCCTGACTTAGGGGTAAATCGATATCAACCCGGGTAACCCGTGGCAAACCTGTGGTAACCCGGGTCAGGTTTATTTTTATTTAAAAAATCCAGTGACCTAGGTCAGGTTTATTTTTAACAAAAAAACTGATTTTTTTTTAGTTTTAGTGAACTTATAATATCTTCAATAATATTTATTATTTTAGTTTATCATCATATTAATAATTTCTTACTTTTATTTTTTTGGATTACCCAATCAAACTACCACTAACTATTAATGATTATGTTTTAACATTTCATTATTTTGTAGCTTTTGAATTATTATAAGAATAAATATATATTGGCAATGTTGTATTTTATTATTGCTAGAATCAAACAGTTGTATGAGACATTTATGCAATAAAACATTATGTATCTAGGGTCCTTTTAATTTAAATATTATGATATTAACTTGTTCATAATTGAATATGAGCCTTTTTATTAAATTATATTATTTTGATATAACCGGTCTAACCCACGAGTTGACTCCAATCTGACCCTCTAATCCTTGATCCACTCCTTCGACCGGTTCAAGATCCAATTCGAGTTTTAATACATTGCTTATCATCTTTACCCACTTTATTTTTTAAAAATCTATTTGAAATTAATTTTTTGATCTATATTTCCTTATTTAAAATTATTATTACAGAATAAAAAAATTACCACCAATCTAACTATGATCCAAGTACGCAACAGTAAATCAATGTCTTTTAACAGTACAATGGTAAGTAGTCCAATTTTTGTCTGAAAAGAAAATGTTGTGTGTGCGTATATGAGATCCTAAATTGATATATAAATTTTAGTTGGAGATGGGCTGTGCAAGGAGGAAGGTACATTAAATAAGAGATGTGAATGGTACAAATACTTTGCATCCATATCTGTTTTCTGAGCAAGCAGTGCCTGCCTTCTTTGACTACCTTCCCACTCATGATGCATCCATTCATGAACTCACCACCACCCAAATTTTTTTTAACAAAAATCTCTCTCCCTCTCTGTCTCATACACACACTAAATATATATATATATGTTTATGATTTATCAAAGCAAAACTGAATCCCAAAAAAGTACCCAATCGATGATTCAGAAGCTTAACCAAGTGCATCAGAACACCTGCAACCTTCCCCTCCTTCCTCACTGCTCCGCAACATTTTAACACTGC
Source organism: Vachellia collinsii (assembly GCA_006871305.1). Taxonomy (NCBI): domain Eukaryota; kingdom Viridiplantae; phylum Streptophyta; class Magnoliopsida; order Fabales; family Fabaceae; genus Vachellia; species Vachellia collinsii. The sequence continues at coordinate 10,917 of QFDD01002203.1, read as the reverse complement.
CCCCTTCGATCCCCCAACCTCATCCCTTCTTTCCTTTCCTTATTTTTTCATATATTTCGATTCTTTTCCACAACAAAAAATTTACTAGTTGGAAGGAATTTGAATTGAAGTCACAGTACTCGTTATATATATATAATTCTTCACCATACCGATACAGATATTGATATTTTATGTGTATAAAAATATATAAGTTCAATGTGATTAATAAAATTTTTAAATATAAGAACTTCCCCCTCATTTATCTTTCTTGTTGTCTATGTTACTCCCTCTCCCTCCGCTTCCTATAGTTCAACTTTACACTTAGTTAAGGGTATAAAAAATCACTATATCAGACTTTAAATCTCCTCTTAACAAATTGTAACACGAAATACTATGTAAAATAAATTAGTTAATGAGCCACTAAGTCGCTTATATTTTGAACCATCAATCACTTCTGAAAGCTCCCAATAAATAAGAGACCGGAAGATGTATATTAGATTGAGAAGATGAGATATAGATTATGCAAGACTGTGATGTGATTTCCTTAATACAATCTTCAATCCCTCAGTTTATTCTTAATTTGGTGTTTATCTCTCAAAAGGTAAAATAATCCAAGTTTTTATTAAATTATAGGAATCAATATATTAGTTAAAAAAAAGTAATGTTTTAAATGAAATGAAACAGAGATCAAAATGAAATAGCTTGAAGAGACAAAAGATTGTATTCAGCCTTTGTTATATATCAATAACGAATTCTAATCCACAGTTTACAAGCTCCAGTAATGAAAATTATAACCATCAACATTTGTTTAAAATTTTAAATTATTTAATTATTTTATCAAAATACGTTAGATAATAAATTTGTCCAAGCTCATAAATCCTAGAGTTCCTAAAAATTTTACATAGAACGCTCATGATGATGAATAATATATGAATTATCAACATGAATGATTAAATCTTGCTTCCCCTTACATTTTCTGGCCAATAATCCCCACTTACATTTGAATTAGAAAAACAAAAAAAAAAATCTCACTTTTCCATTCCGGGCCTACACTCTTCAGCCTACTTATACATCGAAATCCCATAGGTGTATCGACCTGTCGTAACAAGAAACTGCCACGTGTCTCTCGTTGCACACCATGGCAATCCCCTCACCCACCCTCTCTCCCATCACGAAACGCCGTAGCCCCCGCCGTCGCTCAACGTCCCACACCCTCACCACTCCGGCGGTGCACGTTAGCGCGTACCCCATGTTCCTACACCCAATCATACCCCTCAGCAGACGTGTCCTGAATTCACATAGCTGCTCTAACGTGCTCGCCTGGTGAACCTTAGCGTCGCCGTTAATTTCCACTATAAAGAACGCGTCATCGCTCACGTCCATCGATGTTACAATGAAGCCTCCTTCCACAGCCGGCCAGAGCTCATGCAATAGAATCTGGTTGCTCAGGTCGAACACTATGAGCTGTGAGCTAGTACACGCCACCGCCAGGCCTCCGTTTGTGACCCGAAGCCGGCCTACCGGTTTCACAAACTCCGTCAACATGTACCAACCATTAACGGTTTCCGGGTCTGTCAAGGATCCTCCGACGAATACTAGCTGCTCGTTTTCAGCGTCCCAAATCTGAAACGATTGGCCTGATACTCCGGCGAAGAGCCCGACCCACCAGCGGCCACATCCAGCGAACTCCACGAGGACTCCGCTGTTGATCACGTCACAGATGCGGGCCCTACGTGTGTGATTGGAGGGCTGGTCGAGGTGTGCCACGTAGATGTCCCCGTCCAGCGTGGCGAAGACCAGCCTGTTGTCGGCGATCACAATGCCCGACACGGATCTCGCGAAGGGGCCTAAGCGGTTGGCTTGGTGGGTCCGGTATGTCCTGAAGTGGACGCGAGTATCAAGGTGGAAGAGACGGACGGTGCCGTCGGTGAAGCCACAGGCGAGATAGTCGTCGGAGAGGGTGAGGTAGCGGCATATGACGGTGCTGAAGTGGTCGTCGTCCATATCCGACGGGCCAAACCCTAAGGAGGCATAAGCGTATCTGCCGACGGCGAAATTCCTGGCCATTCTATGCCAGTGGATGAACTCTTCGTACCATGTGGGTCGCGCTCGGTTTGTGCGCCGCCATATCGCTTCGGCGAGCCGCTGCCACAGGAGATCCGACCGTGACACAGCCCTCCACCTCGAACAAACCTGCATGCATAAAAAAAAAAAAATGAAACCTAACAACAAGTTCAAATAATAATATTAAAATATTACACCAACACCAATCAAATTATATAGAGTAAATGTATAGACTCTAGACAATAGACATAGCCATGATCTTACCATTAAAAAACTATCGATTTGTCCATCAGCGACATTCCAATTCAATGAGGAGTCAGAATAAATAACAGTAAATATAACAGTTTTACGAATAGAGTTTTCCTATTTTATGATGTTGTGTCGTGTGAGGGCTATCCCATCATGAATAAATCATCGATACGTAACAATAATAGTAATATTATAAGTTTATCAGTAGAAGCAGTGCAGCCACATGGTAGGTTCAAAATGTAGACAAGAGGTACATAAAGATAGAGTATTATTTTTCCCTAGGGTTTAATGATGTGCGGAGAACAAAATGAGGATTGAGAGAGGTAAAGAATGAGTGGTTGAGTTTGCGACAGCATGATGGCATCATTCTGGTGAAGGCCACGGCATGCGCGAAGACTTTTGAAATAAATGAGAGAGGAGAGAGAGAGGGCGAAGCAGGGCTAGCTAGGGAGGGTAGGGCTAGGTAGATTACAGAGAGAGCAGCAGCAGAAAGAGGAGGAGGAGGAAGAAGAACAACAGAAGCAGGAGAGACTAGGCCTAGAGAACAGTTGTAGAGCTCATAAGCTAGCTGTCAGATTGTCTTTGTCCATCGATTCTCTCACTCTAATACCAATTAATTAAATCACCCTCGCCCACTAGATTCGAATCTTCCTTCCACAAACACATTCATATAGAGACTCTAGTGCTGCTGCTATTATTATTATTATTATTATATTCGAATAATTCGTATATCATACTACTAAGAGTAATAATCCCTCCACCTTCATGACCATCTAGGTTTTGAGTTTTGACCCTCTTAATCATTAGTAGGAAAACAAAACGACTTCATAATTAAAAAGAAAGAAAGATAACAGTATAGGCAGGGAGGGTTATGATTTTTGGTGAATGGGTTCACTTTGACCAAATAAATGGACATGTATGTATAAACAGGAAAAACCCAGCAAAGCAGTGTCCTTTGGGGGGTTGCATTATAATAGACAATGATCAGGTTTTGTCATGTAGCAGAGGGAAGTATACCCCAAAAGTGGAATATTTGTTACAGGGAGGGTACTATATATATAATGAATTTAATAAAAATACATATACATAAATACTGTGGTTGATATTATAACACATGAAAGAAAGAAAGAGAAAAGGAGGGAGGGGGTGGGTTTCTCGTGATATGGCAAATACAACACTTGGATGGGAAATATGACAGTGAGGAGGAGAGATCTGTGACAGCTACTAAACTTGTTGGTTATTACTCAATCCATGTTTACAGAGAGAGGGTACAGCAAGTACAATCTTTTTTGCACAATCCATGAATGAACATTCAGAAGAAGCAAAGCACACATCATAAAGCAATGTTTTGTGACAGAGAGAGAGTTAGAGGAAAATATTTTTTTAAAAGTGAAGTCAAAGATCAGAAAAAGGGATATTGAAAGGGTCAAAGAGAGGGGAGAAAAAAGGGGAGGTTTTCAAGTGTTACCCTAGCCAGGGCTATACTACTCTCAGCTGGTTGCCCTACGCCAAATAAGATTTTATTACATCAAAAAATAATGACTTGAAAGATATGGTTCTTTACTTTCTTCATACCTGTGGTCCAATTCCCCTTTCACTTCCCTCCAACACATGCACACAGACTTCTCTTTTTCTATTCATTTTCTATAACAACATTATGGTACACAGACAATTATCACTCCAAAAAAATATTCTAATTTTAATGATAATATGATATAGTTCCCTTGGAATTTTTTTGTATCTTCATTGAAATGAATCTTTAAGTGTTAGAGATCAGTTGCCCCATAAATTGGATAATACCTTTTAGTACTTTTCATACTCTTTAAGGCATTTTTAGTGAAACTTGTTTCGCTAGTTATATTGCTGAGACATCTCTAACTATACAATTTATTATCCAAGAATACCTAAGAACCAGATCATTGAGTGGATACAACCAATATGCATTCCATTTTACTTTATAGTTGAATACTTGTCGTTGATTCAACAAATTTCATGTACTTTTTGTAGAATGAATCTTGCGATATAAGATTTTTCTATAATTTTCATAAGATTTATGGTTTTGTTACCTGTATTTTGTCTTGTATGGAGGGTGTGCATACGAAACAAACATGGGATCAACGCGTGCTTCGCCCAACAGCCATTTCTCTTTCATTTCCAAGAAAGGTGTGACCTAGGGTTTGTCTTTGTTGAAAGCTGCGAATCTCTTGCCTTTTACACTCTCCCAACAACTCCTGACTTCTAATAATAATCTCTCACCTTACCTAATTCCCAAACTTCAAAATATATTATATTATATTTTATATATATATAATAGACACCCCCCCCCCAACAAATTCTTATAGTGCATGCATTTTCATTCTTAACCAGTTTGTTTAACAAGTTTAGCATGATTTCATATGTGCCAGACTTAATCTCTGATAGTTTTTAAACCCTAATACTGATATACCCAATTGTAAATTTTTCAAATTATGCCATGTTATGACATGATAAAAATAAAAGTTATATATATATATGGGAGATGGAAAAAAATAGGGTTCAAAATAATAATATTGATGTGACCATGTGGTGTGGGAATAGTGAGAAAAGGAATGAGAAGACTACACATAACGTTAGAAGGTGACAAGCAAAGCAAGAGGAGATTTTTTACGGAGACTGATACAAAGTTTTTTGGCATTACATACATATGCACATGTTAACATTTTTGACTGGTTTTGTTTTGTCACACATTACAAAAACAAAGCTAATCAAATTACGAGGTACTTCTAATTCTGACCCCTAACCCTAATACACAAACCTCCCCTCCTCATCCAACAGCAAACACATAGATATAATAAATATCATATAAATATAATACTACTACTGTTTGCAACTCTAATGTGTATTAATAAGTTTGAGTCGTTTTAGTTCCATGTTCATAATTTCTCAAGTCTAATAAATTTGTTTCGTATAAAAAACATAGACTATATAAGAAGGTACTGATATTTTATGGCACATACATCAACAGATGAGGTTTAAAAAACCAAGGAAAAAGAGATAGCGTGCTTTGGTTTGCTAAGACGAGGTAGCTGTTCTGTACTGAAAGAAAATGACAAACATATGTATATAACTATTTCTGTTGTATATTATATTTATGTATATGCATAATCCAGTTATAGACGTTATGAAGGGTCTTGGCTAAACCCTTGTGTTTGGAACTGGAAGGAGGAAGAATGGATTCCTTGAAGAGACTTGGCTAAACACTTTTATGTGTGGAACTGGAAGGAGGAAGAATGATTCCTATATATATATATATATATTATATTTACACACACTCATATTCAATATTAAATATCTTCGGTGTAAAGACTATTCTCTCTCTGGTATGGAGTATTATTTTTATTAGGAACCAAAAAGCTGAAACGTATTAAATTGTTCTTAAATATGAAGCTGAAGAAAGGATATAGAACCGTATGTTTTCTACATTTCAAAGGGTAACTAAATATGGAAACGGAAGACTTCAAAAGACGAAACATAAATGCTCATATGAACCATCCAACACATCATAATGAAAATAATAAGTTGATGAAGAGTGTATATATAATAGATATTAGATATACATATATAGGGTCTCTATCTAACATATACACTATATGAGGTATAGAGAAAGGCAAAGAATGGATGTCATATAAGAATCAAAAACCAAAGAGAAAGCCAAGTCAACAAAGGCGAGAGGTTCATGCCGAGAAAGGGAACAGAAAATTCGAAGCCATTTAAGAGCCTTTGTTTTGATTGGATGTGAAAAGGAGATCCAAAAATAGACATTTTTAAAGATGTGTTACAAAGAGACCACCTGACAGGGACACATACATAATAATACAATAATATTTGTATATATGCATTGCCTTGCCTTGTTTATTAGAAAATGACCCATAGACAGTCTTCCTACTAGGATATGATGCTTGGAAACCTCTGTAAACGTGCACTAGACCTATATATTACCACTAGTCTCTCTCAATTCATTCAAAGAACCCCCCAACAAAAAAAAAAACACAACTTCTACAAGTTCTCTAAAAAAATAATAATAAAATTCACTCGGTTTCATCATTTCGATATCCACTAAAAGGCAGGGTTCAGTTTTCTTTTGCAGATTGCAAAAAACTCTTCTATATATGTTTGACTTGACCTGTACCTTGTCGAGTTTTGGATCTGTTATAACCACTACTTGCTCACAACAGATTTTTGTTTTCCTCATCCATACATTCAAAAAGACAAATCCTACCATAAAGGCAACCAAATCATCATATAGTAGACAGTAAAGAGACGTTATATATATAATATAGTAGTTGAGTCCGAATTCAAAAGAGTAAGAATATATTATAATGGGAGTTAATTACCTGAAACAAGTTGGCAAGAGCAGGAGCTGCAGAAAGACGACCAGAGGAGAGAGAGGCATCAATGGCGACTTGGATGGTTAAGTCATCAAGAAAAGGATCAGGCCAGACATCATTCATGGCACGACGTGGACGAGACGAAGAGGGTTCGTCAGAATCTGGGATTGTTCTTGAGCTGCTAGGGCCAGGATCAGCATCAGCAGCATTATGATTTTGAGTATCTTGAGGAGGAGAAGAAGATGGAGAAGGAGAAGAAGGAGATGATGAGGAAGACATGGAGAGGGAAGTGGAAAAGAAGAGAGACTATAAAAGTGATGAGAAGGAGAAGGACCAGAAGGGAACAAGGACAAAAAGGTGGGAGATAAGGACACAAAGGGAGGGACCCAAATGGAAGTGTCTGAGATTTCTTAGCTTTATGGGTCGCTATAAATTCACTTTAATAATAAGATATCCAATAAATTACACTTTCCCTTTTATTAAAAAAAATCATTTATATTGTGCTCCCATTAGTTCATTATCATAAGGTATATGTCTCTCCTCCTTTCTTTATATTTTAATTCGAAAAGCCTCTATTTTTTTTTCTATGTAACAAAAATGTGGCTGAAGCATGGTATTGAAAGTGGAGTTTTCTAATCCCGTCGTAAAACAAGTATTCCTTTTTTTTTTTAATTTCATTATCAGTTATTGAATAATTGATTAATCCAATTTCAGAATTTTTGGGGCCCGGATTCCGACTAACATAAATGTCTCCTTTATAATTTGAATTTGACATCAAGAAAGATCCAGCAGAACCTTACATAGTTATGTTAGAAAAATCATATCATCTTACTTTTTTGCATTTTTCTTGTATGATGTTGTTGTTGAATCAGATCAACGTCATTACATGTTACCATAAAAAATTTATTCTCATTCACTCAAATTTTAGTGGCCCTTTAAAAAGGAATATCTATTTACTACTCCAATGCTTTTTCTAGTCACTCCCTGTTATAAAAACTAACATTTTATTACCTCCCAACTCCGTGCGTCAAATGATACCGACTTATTATGTTTTTTATTTTAATATAATTAACTTTTTTTCATTAAAAAAGCATGGGTTTATTGAAAATTATAATGATATTTACAAATAGAAAAACCATGTTTGAATTCTTAACTCTCATTTCAGCTTAACATTAGTTAATTTAGATTAACAATTATATTAAGTATTAAATTATCTTTCTGAAAAACTCTAATGGGCTATTACAAATAAATTCGAATTGGTTAGCAACAAGAAGAGTTATGTGTAACGGATTAAAAATCAAGTTTAAAGAGATTAAAATGCACCTCAATGAACAGACATGACAGAGGACTATGCCCATTGGTGGGTACTTGATGGTGAATGACACTTTAATTTCTTAATAAAAACTATATTAATGTATCATTTTTTATCTCAATATTAGAAATACAAATGATTGCATGACTTGAAATGGTGATAATTAACTACTAAAAATAAAAGCAATCATTTTATATTTTATTTGAAAAATAAAAATAAATGTTAGATAATCTTTTTAATTTTATCAAGGCTAAAAATAAAGTGCATAAATATCTAAATTTTTTATTTATAATGGGTATAAATATCTAAATATTAACTTGTTTTTAGTTTGAATCGATATACATATAGCCAAATGTAATAGGTTATCTAATTTGTTGTAATCAAAATTACATTAGATTACTTTATTGAACCAAGCAATCACTTGAATTAGTAAAGTGCATCAATATTACAAGTAATCATCTTTCATGTTATTGAAGCAAACACGACATTAGTGTGGAAAGCAAGAGCACTACATTACACTAACTAGAGTTGGATTTAGCATTAAGGATTTCTGACAATGTGATAAATTAATGTTTGAATTCCAACTAAAAAATGTGCATATATTTAAAATCTAATAATACTTCAAATTGATTACATTTACCATAAGGTTACATTTCCTTAAAGGAAAACTAGCTAAACATTACATTATCTCCTCATACAAGCAGGCAAATCGCCCTGACATTTGCGTTATGCTCGGGTGAGCAAGGCCCTGCTAACATTTACAATTCATAGTCAATATACTCTCATAAGGATTTATGGCTAAATTTAGAATAAAAAAGTCATAAAATATTGGATTAAAACATAACTACGTGAATGATTTTATTATGAATGAGTAATTTCCATTACATATTTTGCAAATTCTTTGATGAATATTCTGATAAGAAATATAATATTAAAAACATGACAGAGATTGAGATTGAGGTGGGACCACTTCTCAAAACCTAATGGTTTGACTCTCAAAGTTTTCATGAGAAGGATATCAACACAAAGCCATAAATGTATCAACTTAAATGTGCTCTACAATGGTTTGAGGTTGCATGCATAATTCATGCACACATGTTTGCATGGGATCCATTAAGAAATTTATGGGAAGGATTGTGTTGAGCTTTACAACATTAAAAGTCACCAAGGTTATGTTTTTAAGTTTCTAAAGATACATATGGTAGGTTGTAATCAAAGATGTGCAGGTGACCAGCATTTGGGAAAACGTGTTATTTTAAAGGAACTCCCGACTCATATTTAGAAAGATGTTACTCTTCATGGAAAAATTGTTTTAAATAACCATTAGTTATTGAAGTTATATTGGTTCATGAATCAATATATAGTTAACATTTTAATTAAAAAATGTATGTTGTTTCAAGAGACATAATTTCAAGGCATCACTTTGTGGTCTATAAATAGTCTTCACCATTTCTTCATTCAAAATCAAAACATTAAAACTCATGGACTCTACCTTTGAATGCAAAAGAGATAGAGTCAAATTATCACTTCGCAAAAAATCATTTTTATTTTAACTTGAGTTTTGAGAGTGCAGTCTAAACTCATGAGTACTTAATTATTATATCATGCAAGAAATTCATCAATAAACCCAATTTACAACTAAAAATAAGAATAGCTAGAGGTGATGAATGAAACTTGAAATCAAACAAGTGTTATTCCCACATTATAGACATTTAGCACAATTCTATTTTTTTTTTTTATCTCTTCCCCTTATACTCTTCATAGAATCATCCTTTTAACAAAGTTCAATTCACTTAAATATTATTCTATAACAAAAAAGGGTAATAAGAATCAAATCCTTGAAATAATTTGTTGACTTGGCTTTCCACATATGAGCTTTTTGGAAGTAGGAAAGATAAGCATGAGGATTAAAATGAATATTTAATTAGTGAGTGAAGGGATCTGTATTTAGCCGGATTGATTACCTTTAGAGGAGGAAAGGGGAAAATGTGGAAGATGGTCAGAGCAATAAGCGCCAAAACTATAGTGAGCGTGGAACAAACTGTCCCTCATTTTTGTGCCACTATTATGACTATCACATATCACTTGTAATCATTATTTATCACTCCATAATTGGCTCTCTCTACATTATAGAATCTAGAGACGAATTAAAACAAAGGGTACCTACCAATCATTCCTCTCATTTTTTCATATGCATAATCATTATTATATATCATCCACCACTCTTGCACTGCTCCTTGTCCCTTCACTTTTGCTCATCTCTTACTTATTGTCCCCCCTAAACCCCCTTCCCATTTGCACTTCACTTCCTAAGTATATTCCATTTATTGCTTCTATCTCATTACACAATTCCCCTTCTTGTTTTTTCCCACCTTCTTTATTTTTTTTAAAAAAAATAGGATTTTACTTTACATTGAATTAAGAGTCTTAATTTAAGACCCTTCATATTTTTGTCACGAGTATAGTGTGTTAGAGAGAGAGAGTGTGTGTGTGTGTCAGTCAGTCTGTCTTACATTTAGGGCTTGTTTGCCAATCAATTCTCAAAATCACTTTCACGCAAGCCGAGACAAAACTCTCTCACATACATACCTCGGATTCTGTGAAACCAAGGTTTGAAACCTAGGTTTTGTTACTTCCCAAACAAGCCATTAGAGACAGGCATAAAGAAAACAAAGTTATGAACATATACAACAAACGGAAAAATGATCCTGTACTTTATATTATGATTTATCTTAATAACCAATTAATTTTTTTTTTAAAGACGAAGCAAAGTACGTTACATTAAATTATTTATATTTAATATTTTTTTTAAAATTAATTTGTTTGATTTACAAAAATATATATAATCTAATCGTACAAATAAAAAAATACTTTTAAGCGATGTATTTAGCTTCTTTAATATTCCCAACAAAATTAATTAATTCTTATATTAAGAACGAAAGGTAT
>QFDD01002202.1:0-19450 GCA_006871305.1 Vachellia collinsii | reverse complement strand
TTTATTATCCATTAGAGACCTTAATGGGACCCTTGGAGTCCATTAAATGAGATAGAATTAGTTATCTTGGTGAATTTCAAAATACCCACTTGAGTTACTATTCCTTCATAAACTTGGAATTTTTGCCAAACTTTGAAAATTCACAACTAATCCTAGAAAAATTTAAATCAAGTGATTTAGGTCTATAATTAAAGCTTTCTCAATCTCTTATAAGGGAAAAATATTCCTTGGACTGAATTAATGTCCAATCAAAGTTGAAAATAGTTGGAAAAATAACTATTCATTTGGTCTAAACTGAGGTATTTCAATGAAGCGAACGTTGGGTTTTACTGCGGCGAACTTTATCAACAAAAATGGAAGTTCGTCTTTGACAAAGTTGGCTGTGGCAAACTTTTGAGTTTGCTGCTGTGAACTTCTCTAGAAAGCACTTCACTGGGGCGAACTCTAGACTTTGCCGAGCCAAACTTTTGTTGTCAAATTTTCTGATTTCTTGCCGAGCTTTGAAAAGTCATAACTTTGTCCACACAACTCCAAATTGAGCAAACTATGACTCTACAGAAAGATCATGAAACAATCTATTTGCAAGCAAAATTTCATGGCAATTGGATTTCATTTGCTTAAATTATCCTAGTTTGTCACTTTTTTAAGGGCTTTGGACCCTTTTTAGCCAATTTGCATGCTCAATTTCATTTCTTCATGAATTTCATCTCATCACATAGCACCAAAATGAATTAGTGTAGGAGTTTAATTTACATTTATCCACATATGCATTAAAAGTCACATGTATACACATCAAAAGTCATATATAACGCATAGGTGCAATTTCCAACTTCATCGAGGCCATCACCACTTACTCTTGCATTTCCTTGCCTTTGCTCTTTGAACTTGTGCCTATTGATTATCATTGGAAAGGGTGAGATTTCAAAGAAATCCTAGTAGCAAATATTTATAACAAGAACAACAACATTCATGATTAATTGGCTATAAACTAGTATGTCATGACATGTACAACAATACCTTCTAACTATTTGCACAAGGCCAAGGCAATCAAAGCATAGCTACAACCATGCATACACATAAGAAAGGATTTACATGTTAGTGGCTACAACCACACATAAACATGGCAATTAACATATACAACAATCAAATGCAATGTAGATGTAAGAGTTAGAAGTGTTGCTACCTTAAAATACTTGGCTTTCCAATGAGGCCTAAGTTGGCTTCCTTTCTTTCACTATAGGATTTTTCTTGGTAAATCCCACTTCTGCACCACATGATGAATTGGCATCAATACTAAGTCATTTTTATATCACTCAACAACATGAACTTAACCACTTAAGGTTCTTAGAAGCTAACTTTGGCAATTGAGGTTCTAATGCTTTCAAAGTGTGCTTCTTGATCTCACCCTACACAACTTCTCATGCTGAATCCAATGAAAGCATCAAAACACCCAAAATCATCCATTTTCCCCTCATAACTACAGCTGGACGAAATTCATAACAAATTGGAGGAAAATGAGGTTTTGCAATTTCTCTTTTCATAAACATGCATAACCTCAATTCTACATCCTTTTCTCATCATTAATCAACATTCGCACATTCATATGTATGTCTCATGAATCTTGGTCAGCCTTAAGGATGAGGGTTTTATGCCATAAATTCATAACAAGCTTAAACCTACTCAAACAAAGCCTCTACATGTAGCAAAACATGCATAGAGTTGATCTAAGATGCTTGTTACTTTCAATTCTTGCTATTTTTCATTTTTTCTCACTAAACATTCCAAGAACCCTTCTTGGAATTCATCACTCCACCATTTAGAAGGAGAAATAAACCGATTGAAAGGGAGAACTAGACTCTTAGATAAATTTTATAGAGAGAAATCAAGCTGAAACACCATTTACCTTGTGATTCTTGCTTGATTTTCCTTCTCCTTCTTCCTTCCTTCTTATTCTTCATATTCTCTCTCTATTTTCTGGTGGGAGCACGAAATATGGCCAGAAAATGGAGCTTGAAAGGCATTAATAATCTGCACATGTGATAAAAATAAGTGGTGGGGTCCACTTATACTGCTAGAGCCATTTTCTACTGATAAAACTACCGCATACTGATATAAACTACCACTTTTTCGAAATATCTTTTATTTGCTTTCCATCTTCAAGCAGAAGACAACAAGTGGTAGCTTCATATCCCATCAACATCCTTTTTCAAAAGTTATTTTACTTTATCTGATTGTTTTCTGCTGGAAATGCTTTTCAGGAATTTTATGATCACTTGACCCGTCTAGGGTCACTAAAAATTCCCAAAATTCAACTGATCACTTCATTAATTTTTTTATCTCAAATAGCTTTCAAATATGCTCTAAATAAATTTTCTCCCAAAAATCCTAATTCAGGGATTTTCAACATTTCGTAATGCTGTTCCGGCAAACTATTGCTGACTTAAGGCTAAAATTAATTTTATAAAATAGAGTATTCCCCAAGCTATTTTTCATGATTTTGAAATACATTTTTGAGGTCTCTAGGTATTTTGAATAATTATATTTGGCTACAAATCTAAAAAATAGCCAAATATTAAATAACCTTAAAAATTTCCATAAGGGTTATTTTGGTCATTCTAACTTTAACTGGACCTCAATTTATAATTAGTGAATTTTTCTCTACATTTCTTGACCTAGGACCATTTTCTGATATTTTGGTCATCTTTTCCCGAAATGACTATTATATCCCTAACTTTACCAAAAATGACCATTTTGCCCTTACGTTTTCTAAATTTTGCAAAGTGGCATTTATGGACTTCCTTCCATAACTTTTCACTCTCCATACCCTTAATCTCCTTGTCGCCCTTAGTTTAGCCTGTACACTGGTTACTGAAAATGAGGATATTACAATAAATTAAAAAGAGATTTTCTGCCCAAAAATTAGTCTTTCATTTCGCCTATATAAAGCATTGGTTCATAATAATTTCTCATCAGAACAAAACATGAGGAACTCTTCTGTCAAATTCATGTTCATTTTAGCTCTTTGATCATTGCATCAAATAAGATTCTAGCTTTCCTTTTCAATTCTATATTTCGATACATCGTGTTCAATGCAGATTTCTCATGCATCAGCGAATATGTATTCAAAACCTCAAACTAACAAACAAGAAATTTTCTATTCCATTGAAAATATTAAAAAAAGATTATTTCTTATTTTTACAATGTTGTGAAGCGCTTTCAGTACAGAATCTACTTGTTACTATAATCACTTTATTCTGGTATAATGGATTATTGCATTTTTGTTTGTTATTATAAAATTGCATTTTATTGTATTTGCATATGTGTACGGAATGTGAAGAAGGGATATTGGAATATTTATAAAATTAAGAGATGTAATTTTCAAAGGTTATGTTCTTCTAAAATAAAGAGTTTATTTGAAGGGTTGTGTGGGGAGTTAAAATTCTAAAGTCAAATCTTCATACATATCATAAAGGTGTAACTCTTCATGGAAAAGTCATTTTAAATAATTATTAACTATTTAAGTATGTTAATTCATGAATTAACCTATGGTATTCATGAATCTAACATATGGTTGAGATATTTTATTGAAGTGGTATAATTTTATCTTTTAATTTGCACCTTTTGTACAATTTCAGGATCAAATGAACCTTACTTTGAATCATTTTCCTCTTGATCCTATTTAGGATCTTCTCCTTTTGGTTTATCTCTTGGACTCTCATGTTCAAGTTTAAGTTCTTTCACATGACCACATTCAATAAAATAAAAACAAAAATGGTTAGCTATGTTTTTAGAACTCTCCAAGTTCAAATTTATCCCAAATACGAATATTACAAATAAATACAAATATTTTGATTTTTTTAATAGAAGTGTAAAAATAGTATAATATAGCATTAGAAGCCTTTCAAATAGCTTCAACTAAGCTCTAAAATATACCAATAATATGTCAATTGAAGATGTTGAATTTGGGCAATTTTAGAAAAAAATATAGCTTTATTTTGAGTCCAAATGCGCCCTCATGCTCCCCAAGAAGGAGAAGTATTGAGATAATGTTTGATGATGACAAACATGTTTTTACAGGGATGGTGAATCATATATAAATTCTTGAGTATAATAGTTCGTACTCAAGTATCATATATCAAAACTACTACTCCCCTTTGAAGCTCTTGGAACCCAAGCCATTGCTCATCTCAAGAGAAAGAGGAATGCCTAGCAACTCATGGAGGTGTGAAGCATCTTAGCTAGATATGTATTTGAGCTACCCATTGGTGTATGATAGCAAAGGATGGATGATGTTAGGGTTGGATGAGAGTGGAGATGAGACGAGTGTGTGTGAGTGACTATGGAAGCTATGTATGGAGTGGTTGTAAGTGAATGGATGAAACTTACCCTCAATATTTCATTTTGGTTTTTGGGCATTTTGGGTCGGTTTGGATGAGTGGGTAGGTTATTTTTCCAAAAGGAGTTCAAATTCAGGTTTGCTAATACGAGTACATCACCGCGGGGAAGTATTCCTGAGAGGGATGAATTTGTTGATTAGATAAGTTGGCCATGGCAAAGTAAAACTTCACCACCTTGAGGTTCTCCTGCGGGCTTCTTCTCCCTTTGTATTTGTGACTTGGTCGCTGCGAAGTATTCCAGAATTGCTCTTTTGACTTTGTGTGTGCTGAAATTTCATAGCTTTCACTCTTGTCTCTACTTTTGAGTCTCTTGAAATGAATAACAATAGTTTTGGAGTATCAATTGTCCTAGAAATTAATTGGATGCAATTAATGGCCAATTATGACAATTTTACTATAAAACTATGCTAATATCAACTATAGACTCACAATCTCAATCAAGAACAAATATTAACCAAATGAGCCAAAAAGTGTAACAAACACCTTGAAATTGTCATTAAATAATATAGACAATTTGTGCTCAATCAGCATCATAATGTGTCAGGGGCTACACTTTATTTGTAATGTTTCCCTTTTCATGCTTCATTTATTTGAATCCTCTCTGCAGTCATAATGCTTCTTCTTTCTGCTTAGCAATAGGGCATGGTCTTCTGATTACTTCTCTGGCGTGTGCTCAATGGACATTATCTCAGGCAACAGAAATACTATGTTTTAGAAGGATTTAATGCATAACATTGAACAATGAAGCTAAGAGTAACAAAAATGAAGCTCTTTCTAACTGACATTTATTGCTGCCCAACTATAAATAGAAAAGCATTCAAGATGGGAAGAAATAGAACACCTACCTACAAAGTTGCATTAATTATTCATTCACTGAATTAATAAGATTTTATCAAGTGAATTTGTAACATTTTGAAGCGATTTTATTGCTATTTTTGGGCTTTTGTTGAGTTTAATTCCATTAACTATGATTAGATGCAATTATATGAAATTAAAGCTAATTATTTGTTAAATAATTGATTTTTAGGACTTTTGATGCTACTCAATGTCAATTTTCATTGTAGGTACCCTTGGATGAATTTGGGATCAAAAGATAAATTAAAAAAAAAAAGAAAAAAAGAAAAAAAAAATAACATGATCCAAATTAATGGTAGAGAAGGACCTGGAATTGCAAAATGCCAGAGAAGGACCAAAGCTAAAGCAAATATGAAATTCTAAAATAGTAGAGAAGGACCTACAATTTGGAAATGGCAGGAAAGGACCAATGCGTACAACACACCGTTTTCTTTCATCCGGATCAGTTTTTAGGGATTTTCATTAGCTCCAGTAGAGGACTTTGATAGACTACACAGGACCAGTGGCGTCACACCTCCACACCCCTTTCTTCATCCATTTTTCATCTCTCCATCATTCCTCCAATCTTCCATCCAAAATCCATCACCACTGTTACCATCTCCAATTATCTTCATTTTTCATCTCCTTGCCCGTTAGACTCCTTTGCACAACCAGCTACAGTTTGCACATCTGCAGAAGCTGTTCCCCAGTTTTCATCTTAACCACACCACCTTCACTCTCCATCCCTCTCACTCTCCTTCCACAATATCATCAATTCCTCCCATTTCATCTTCAACCTTCTCAGTTTTCTTCCTCCATGGAAGCTCTTGACAGGGAGTTTATTTTGGCATTCTTAATGCCAAACCATGGCTAGAATTCTCTGATTCTCTAATTCAACAACAATGGCAGGAGCTTGAGTCTTCAAAGGGGAGTTTTAGTTACTTTAATTTTCTATCCAATAATTATTTAACAATTCCTAGGTCTAAGGATTTTTTTTTTCTGATTATTGGAACAATTTACACTGTTTAATCTAATTATATTTTGGAGATTATTGTGACTGAATTATTGTTTAGCATTTGATATTAGGCTGTTATAACTTTAATTTCAATTATAATGTTGTGGTTATAACATTTCCATTGATTTTAGAGTTAATATATTGTGATTTTCTAGGGTAGCTTGGAATCTTGGATCATATTGTCTCTTGCTAACTTTAATTCTATTATTTTGAATTTAAGATTTACAATTAAGCATTGGTTTTTAGCATCCTTAATTCCATTTTGCTTTTCTAGTTGTAGTTAGTAAGTTGGGATTTTGGAAAATATTTTGTAGCAATTCGAGGTGACTCGGTTGTTGGATGAAAGCTTAATTATAATTCTTAATTCATGATTTTAACTCCTATATCTATTGAAGTGATGATTACCTGTGTTGTTGAATTGGATGATTGATTATTACGATTGTTCATTTGTGTGTTTCATTTTCATTCCCTTCACCATCATTTGTTTTAATCATTTTCATATAAAAATATAAAAAATAAGTATTTTAATTTCAGTTTAATTCACAACATTTAGTTAGAAATTCCTCAAATTAATATATTTCTTTTTAGTTTAGGTTGCTTGCATTTCTTTACTAGGATTTAATTTCATTTTTCAGCTCCTCAAAGTGAATACAACCTAGATTGTAACTATAATACATTAATTTGGTTAATTTTTGAAGTGGACCTTAGGCGACTGATGGTCCATCCTTCAAGTGGCGCCATTGCCACGGTGCCAAGAAATTGGTTCTCTAGTAGTTAAGTGCAAGTAACCTTGATTGGAGTTCATTTGTTGAGTATTTTATTTTTTTAAAATTTTATTTTTAGTTTTTTTTTATTTTTTTTAAGTAGTTTGCATTTATCTTTGGTTTTTCATAGCATTTTATTTTCATTTAGAAAAAAAACTTCAAAAAAAATTCTACCAAGTATTTTTTTTACTTTGATTTGCATATATATTTATACACTTGCATTTCATCATATATCTCATTTTCATTCACCTCTTCATTTTCTTGGATTTTTTTGAGTGATTTTTAACATACTTGTGCATCTCCCTACTTTCTTTCATACATTGATTGGTTGATCGTTTATGCCAAGAAGGGATAGATCTAAAACTCTAGTCCTTCTAACCCTGAGCTTCTAAAGTCTTTAAGGGAAGTTAAACAAGATCAAAGAGTAGAAAGGGCTAGTGCTTCTAGTAATCCTAAGGCTGGACTAGACAATTCAACTAGTCTACATTTGGTGGTTAACTTCGGTGACAAAATGGAACCTGTTAATAATCTTAATGGTGGTAATGACAGAGGAGGTAATGGACATAATGTAGAACATGATAGAGTGGGTGAGAATAATGGAGGTAACCCTAGAAGAAGAACCATTAGGGAAGCTACTATTTCTGATGCAAATTATGATCTTTTTAATGTTGCATGCCCTAATGTTGATGTTAATTTTGAAATTAAAGGTCCACTACTTAATTCTTTGCCTAAATTATATGGTTTGACAGGTGAGGACCTGTACAATCATCTGAAATCTCTCTCTATGGTATGCTCTAGCATGAAGCCAGTTGGGGCTAGTATGGATGAGGTTCTTTGGAAGGTATTTCATTTGTCTTTGGAAGGTAAGGCACGAGAATGGTACATGAGCTTGCCCAGGCATATTGTAGATGACTACCACAACTGGAACAACCTTAGAAAAGCATTCTTGGACAAGTATTTCCCCGCTTCTCGAACTTCCACATTAAGGAAAGAGATATACTTTGCAAAGCAAGACTATGATGAGCCACTTTATGACTACTGGAATCACTTTTAAGACTTGCTTTCTAGATGTTAATCCCTCTTCAGTCCATATTCCCCAATTGGACAAGTTCACTTCTCAAATTGCTGCATTGACTACATAATTGAATCAGCTTGCATCTCACACTTCCTCTGTTGACACTCGGAATCCTAAGTCTATGTAGATGGTTGCACCTAGTTGTGAGCATTGTAATTCTGTTATACACATCTCTGCTGCTTGCCCTCATAGATATGAGGGAGTTTCTGCCATGTATCAAGGAAGGGTCAATCAATCTAGACAATGGAATCCATACTCAAATACATATAATGAAGGGTGGAAGGCTAATCCAAATTTTCGATGGGGAGGAAGTGATAATAGGCAAGTTGAAGAAGGGTTTCAAGGAAATATGGCTACACAAGGGCAATCTTATTATGGAGGGTTACAAGGAGAATCCTCTAAAGCTATGTCTTCCTAACAACAATCACAGTCTAAGGATGATGAACGATTCTCTCGAATACTAAAGGGCATTGAAGCAATGACTGAGTACATATCTAAGTCTGAAGCTAAATCTGAAGCTAGATTTCCAGCCCTAGAGAATAGGATGGAGCAATGGGAAACTAAAACCTCTAATTTGACTTCTTATTTCACTAAGTTGTCAAATGGTATGAGTAAGTAGCAAGCTAAAGCTAGTGGTTCAATGCCTTTCAACATGGTGATAAATCCTAAATCTTTAAATGCAATTACATTAAGAAGTGGTAAGGAAATTAGTGCTAAAAAAGTACAATTCAAAGATAATGATGAGGATGAAGAACCAATTGATGAAGAGATAGAAGTTGAGTCTCCTCCTTCTATAACCACTCAAGACATTCCTAAGGCAACACAAGAGACCTCCATTCAATCCAAAAGTGCTAAAGAGAAGAGGCTCCTAGATCAATCATGTAAGCAATTGTTGGTTCAAGAAAAAGGAGAGTCTGAAGCTGCTAAACAGGGGCCATTGGAGAAAGGATCACCTTTCAAAGGTGATGATGTAAACATTTCTAACTTGCCTTTTCCTCATTCCTATATCATGAGTAAGAAAGTTGATGAAAAGAAAGATAGTGATGAACTTTTTGAAATGTTTAGCAAACTTGAGGTTAATGTTCCACTACTTGATTTGATTAAAAAGATTCCTAAGTGTGCTAAGTTTCTAAAAGATCTGTGTACTAACAAGAAGAAGTATAGGCATGGTGAGAGAATCCAAATGGTGTCTAGTGTTAGTGCTATCTTCAAGCCACAGTCACCTATTAAGTGTTAAGACCTGGGTTCCTACACTATTCCCTGTACCATAGGCAAAACAAACATTTCACATGCTTTACTAGACTTGGGTGCAGCCATAATAGTTATGCCTACCACTATTTATGAGAGTTTAGGTATAAGCACCTTAAAAGATACCAGTGTTGTGCTAGGTCTAAGCTAATAGAACTGTGAGATACCCTAAAGGCTTTCTTGAGGATGTCCTTGTACAAGTAAAAGGTCTTTTGTTCCTCGCTGATTTGTATGTTTTAGACATGACTAATGAGATTAAAGCCGATAGTGCTTTGATTCTAGGAAGACCTTTCCTTAGAACAGCCCAAACTATAATTCATGTGAAAGATGGGGTCATTACCATGGGCTTTGAGGACCAAGAGATTACCTTCAACATTTCTGATGCTATGGCTCAAGGTTATGCAGATTACTCCTATTTAGGTGTTAATTTGATTGATTGTGTTGATGATGTTGATGATTTTCATGAATCTGAGATGCATGAACATAATTGGTATGATGAGATTGTTAAGCATGATGATGTATTTACTTGTTTATCTACCCCTCATCCTTTTTCTTTTCGCTCATGTTATGATGACGTGGTGTGCGTTAATTGTTTAGAAGTTAATTGCCTCCTTTCCATCTCTCATGATTTTGATGCATCATCTTGTCTCGATTATTATCCTAATTTGACTATTACACTTGATGATAGCCTTGAGAAAGGTAAGTTTGTTAATTTTGTAGTATTGATGATAAAGGAGTTGTTATACAAGCTACACCTATAGCTTCTGCCTTGAGTGGCACTGGAACATTAAAAGAAGCTAGCAACAAGCTTGCTATTGACTTAGTCACTTCTAATCCAACTCTTTATTGTGATTTAATTAATGCTTCTATTGCTAAAATTGATACCACTCCTCCTTTTTGCAGGTCATCTAAGAGTGGCATTGAATTGGGAAGTGGAGGACATCCAAATCATGTCGAGCTTATATCTCCTTCCTCATGCCACATGGACGTGCCACTTGCATTAAATGCACTTGACACCAAAGAACTAGTTATTTCTATTGTGATGCCTCCTGATTTAGAATTGCAACCCCTTCTCCCCTAACTTAAAATATGTCTTTATTGCTGCTGACTCTAAATTGCCTGTTATTATTTCAAGTTCTTTGAGTAGTTCTTAAGAAGAAAGATTGATTTATATGTTAAAGAGTCATAAAGGGGCTATAGGATGGTCTTTAGGGGATATACCCGGGATTAATCCCTCAATCTGCATACACAGGATCCTCTTGAATGAAGGATCCAAGCCAGTTAGACAACCACAGAGGAGATTAAATCCTCTTATTCTAGAGGTGGTTAAGAAGGAAATCTCTCAACTATTAATGTTGGGATGATCTATCCCATATCAGATAGCGAGTGGGTAAGTTCGATACAAGTAGTACTAAAGAAGAGTTGTATCATAGTAGTGAGAAATGAGAATGATGAGCTGATTCCAACTAGGGTTCAAAATGCTTGGAAAATGTGTATAGATTATAGGAAGTTAGATAATGCCACAAGAAAGGACCATTTTCCATTACCTTTTATAGATTAGATGTTGGAGAGAATTTTAGGAAAGTCTCGTTATTGTTTTCTGGATGGTTTTTCTGGCTACTTTTAGGTACTTACTGCTCCTGAAGATCAAGACAAGACTACTTTTACATGCTCTTTTGGTACCTTTGCTTATCGAAGGATGTCATTTGGATTGTGTAACGCTCCAGGCACCTTTCAAAGGTGCATGATGGCGATATTTAGTGATCTTCTAGAGCAAAATATGGAAGTTTTCATGGATGACTTCACTGTTTACGGTGGGAGTTCTGATGAGTGCTTCGATAGCTTAGAACAAGCTATTGAGAGGTGTAATGATAAGAAATTTGTTTTAAATTTTGAAAAGTGTCATTTCATGATTGATAGAGGGATAGTCTTAGGTCACCTCATCTCCCACAAAGGGATTGAGGTGGATAGAGCTAAAATTGAAGTTATTTCATCCCTTCCTTATCCCACTTGTTTAAAAAACTTGAGGTCTTTCTTAGGACATGCAGGTTTCTATTGGCACTTTATTAAGGACTTTAGTAAAGTTGCCTTGCCTCTTTCTACCTTGTTAAAAAAGGATATTGAATTTAAATTTGATGACAAGAATAGACATGCTTTTGATGCTTTGAAATCTATGCTTGTTTCACCTCCAATTCTTGCTGCACCTAACTTGGATTCACATTTTGAATTATCTTGTGATGCTTCTAACTTTGCAGTAGGTGCCATGCTTGGACAAAGGGAGGAGAGACAGTCTAGAGTCATAGTATATGCCTCCAAGACACTTGATCAAGCTCAAGTCAATTACACTACTACAGAGAAAGAATTATTTGCTATTATTTTTGCTTTGGATAAGTTTAGATAGTATCTGATAAACTCTCAAGTGGTTGTCATTACAGATCATGCAGTGGTTAGTCATCTATTTAAGAAGCCTCAGTCTAAACCAAGATTGCTGAGATGGGCTTTGTTGCTACAAGAGTTTGATATTGAGATCAGAGATAGAGCCGGAGCAGAAAACCATGTAGCTGACCCCTTAGCCGATTCCTTGAAGGCACACAGGGAGTTGAGTGTTTTGACCTTGTTATTGACTCATTTCCTGATTCTGCACATTTTGCCTTGGCTATTCATGAGCCTTGGTACTCTAATATAGTTAATTATATTGTCACTGATTTGTGCCTCCTTTATGTCTAAATTTCAGATAGATAAGCTAAAGAGGGAGGCAAGATACTATATATGGGATGCCCCAATCTTGTGGAAGCAATGTAGTGGCCAGATCATCAGACGCTGTGTTCCAAACAATGAGATCCACTCTATGCTTACCTTTGCACATTCTTTATCTTGTAGGGGGCATTTTAGTGCTAATAGGACTGCTAGGAAGGTTTTAGAGTATGTGATCGGACTCAGTTTTGTCGCCTTCCGGTTCGATACAAAATGATTGCTCCAAATTAATGCAGTATAGTGGGCAACCAATCATTCTTCTCGAGGAGCGGTTTATTGGCTATCCTAGTCTAAATTGGTTATTAAAAACATTGTTGAACTTGGGTATGAAAAGGAGGTTTTGGTTTATGGAAACTATGTTGTAATAACTAAACAATGCAAGAAGTAAATCTTTTTGGTATTTTGGTTTAACAATGAAATGGTTGAATTAAATCAAAGATATGAAGAGATAGGCCCTTGGTGATGGGAACTCAGCTGTCATTGCTCTCAAAATGATATGGAAATTTATAACTCTCTAAGTCTAGATAAAAACCCCAAGCATTCACTTAGGTCCAATGCTTTAATTGATAAAAACCCCAAGCAATCACTTAGGTCCCTTGGATCCAAGTTAATTACCACCTCTTAAAACATTGTTTAAAACCACTTAGAGTGTAATTGAATGGATGATGCAAATGCTCCAATGATTGTAAGTCTACAACCAAAGAATCCAAGCACACACCTTAACTACCAAAAATCATTGACAACTAATTAGATGCAATGGATTAATCACAACTGCAATGCATATATGTAATTCAGCATAAACACATCGTCCAAACCAATTACATAGTCTTATCACAAAATCACAAATATGTAATTAAGGTCACATGACAGTAGAAATTCCTAGATCTAGAAATTACTAACGCAAGTTCAAACATAGTTCAAGACTAAGAAAAACTCCCCTAGTGTGCTCATGAACTCAAGCTTTATTCCCTCACCAAGAGACTAAGGATTTAGCCTCTCATTGCTTCCAAAACGCAGCCATCACTACATATATGTTCTGCCATGAGTGGAACAAAAAAGAAAGAGGAAAATATGGAGAAGAAGGTAGTGGAACTGGTTTGAATGGATTGGAGGTGCAGAAAATGGTTGAGAAATGAAGAAAATGGAAGAGGAAATGGATAGGGAAGTTGGGAGGTTGAGAGAGCAGTGCTGGGGGCTCTCCTCTGCAAATCTGTGGAATGGGAGACGTGATTCCCATCGTGGTTGTTACAATTTAGTTAGATCCAGCTGCTGACCTCAGCTCAAAACGCACAGCATCATTTCCACGTGATTAGGTCGCGACTTGTCATAGTTAGGTCGTGACCTGGAAGTAGTCAAGTTGCGACGTGGGTCAACTGCATCGCGACGTGTTGTAAAACTCACATCTTCTGAAAAATACATCCAAGTCACGACCTAAATTCTCAGGTCGCGACCTAAAAGTGGCAGAGGGCTCCTTTGACTATTTTTATCTCTTGATGAACTTGTGGCTCCTTTAATGTTCCATCTTGGGTCTTGAAATCTTCTCTGAATGCCTACAAATAAAGGCAAAGAGCTTTGTAGATGTCAAATGAATTAAAGGTCAAGGCATTCACAGTTTGGATGAGATAAATGACCCATTTTTACCCTTAACTAAGTACAATACAGTGCATGAATCAATATAATCAATAATGGTATAAATGCATGGAAAATAAGGGTATAGGTCTTACAGAACACCATAAAATGCTTATGAAAACCATGTAAATATTGGGTTCTATCACTCCCCCACACTTAAACCTTTGTACTCCTAGACAAAGACTTAAATCATTCCAAAGGAAATACAAGGACAATCGAGGTAGTCAGTATGCTCAATAATGAATTCAAAACCAAATCAACCCTCATCCTCTAGGAAAACAAAAATGATAACATGAACAATGCCAAATAATTAGCTACAAAATACAATTGATTCTAAATGCATGAACACTAGAGAATCACTCATAGCGTATAAGTGTTTGCTCACTATCTCTCATTGGGATTCTTTTCACTCAAAATTCAAGTAGAACACACTCTACCATAAGCTTGTAATAGTTCTAAAGTCTTCACTATTTATGCATCAATACAATGAATCAAGAGGACTTTATGCCTTGTAATGATGGAAATAGGCCACATGGAATGGATGAAAAAGAGAAATAAGTGTCATATGCATGCATGCCATCAATCAACCACTCGAGAGTAATATTTAACTGCCAAATGAAGCCTTTTTGAAGAATTATTTAGAATGCCTTGTTTTTTTTTTCTTTTTCTCATTCATTTTTTTTCTTTTGCTTTTCTCTCTTTCGTCTTTTTTTTCATTTCTTTTTTTTTCTTTCTTTGTTTTTTTTTGACTGAGGGTCAAGGCATTTTACTATAAGCATACTTCTTTTCTTCATGTACAAATTCAGATTTAATTCTACCAAGATGTTCTCAAGTTTCTAAGAATATATGCATACACAACACTTGGTGAATGGCTCAAAAGGGTTAACAAAGGGTGTAAATGACGTGAGGGCTTGTGTTTGGGGAAAAGAAGGTTTAGAAATGAATGCCTCTATCATGCTTATTGCATTAAAACATGTCACGATTTGACTAGGAACTAGAACAAGTTCTAGAGAATGCAGACCACATGAATAATCACTCAATATAAGGAATTCAGGCTCAAAGATATCCTTCCAACAAGGGTTTATATCTCCACTGTTCATACATGAAGTTTCAATGAACATGCACTATTCATAAGGCATTAGAACACTTATCATAAAAGTAGACCTTTGGACGATGATTGAAAATGGTCAACAAAATCATTAAAGAACATATGAGAATCCCAAAAGTACTTGTAAAATCTTATGGAAAATCATTTTTTAAAGGCCAAAATTTCAAAAATTTAAGGTGGGAATGGTTTCATTTGTTTGATGCATTTAAGTTGAATTGAAAAGGCCAAGAAATTGCTTGAAAACAATGCAAAGGTAACCAAAAAGAGTTTTCCCATACAGCAATGCTTAAAGCAAGAAGAAAAACACTTAGATGCAAAGATTCAATTTAATGTCGCGACATTTAGTAAGAATGTCGTGACCACAATTGTACCGAGAGCAAGCACAGGCATTAGAGGAATTCATGTCGTGACTTTTATAGGAAATGTCGTGACAGTTGTCCCCCAGAAGTTACCAAATTGAAAATTTTTTCAAAGCCTGACAACTTAAGTATGCAAAACCTCTTCAATATGCATCAAAACTTAAACATTCATCCAAGATGAATGAAGCACATCACAAGTATAATTCCTGCCCCATACTTAAACAATGCATTGTCCTCAATGCATGATATAAAATGAAACACAAGTAAGGGGAAAGGTGTTAGAGAGAAACTAGGCCCAATAGGGGAGAAAACAAAACAAAGCTAGCTTTTACTAATGGATTAAGTCTCCCCCACACTTATCTTCTTCATCAACAAAATAAGCTCAACCAATTATATGAAAGTAAGAAGAAGACAAGTAAGGAAAGAGACAACCTTCCGCTTAAATTTCCGTAGACTCTTGTAGGAGAAGTTCTCATCCCAGATGAGAAACAAGCATTTCTTTATTACAACCCCTCCCATAATGGATGTTCTTGGAGGTGGCTCTGGATTAATAGGCAAAGGTTCCAAAAGATAGGGCTTGTCCTCATACCCTTGCCTAGTGTGATTCTGCAAAACAAACATTGGACTAACAACAGTATCCAATCCAAGAATGCAAACATGGAGAGATCTATAATAGAGTAATGATATCTTAGGAACAACACTCTCCAAGCATGAATCACAACCAAGAAAGTCAATTAGATTCCCTTCAGTAGGAACCAAACAAAACATTATATTTTTAAAATCCTCTTGTGCTTGCAAAGTGGAAAGTGTGGAATCCAACTGACAGTTGTTGAAGCACATCACATCATCTTTACAATCACTAGAGGTGGGAGGTAAAAGAGTGGAAGCAAAAGAAAATTTAGTGAAATTATCATCCTGAACATTAGAAGGCTCTAAATTAGGTGGTAAATCACAGGATAAGATTTGTTGGAATGATTCATTGGCATTTTCAGTATTGTCATTCAAAATTATTGAATCATTCCTTATTGGATCATCCTCTATAATGTCCAACTTATCACCTTTCACACATATAGCCTCATCATCACGAGAACAAGGAAAATGCTCATTTAACTTAATTTTATCATCATGTGTACCACTAGGAAAAGAAGCATTTTTATCACACAAAGAAGTAGTGGAAGAGCAAGCAACATTCCCAACTAAAGTACCACTAGAAGCATTCAAATGAGTATTAACAATTTCAAACATGTGAGGGGATTCAATTTCAATTTCTTCATCCACCTCACTATCACTCATTTCAAAAGAAGCTTCAACAGACATGGCAGTAGTGAGAGGAGGATTAATCTCCTCAAGTACAGGAGCAATATTACCTAAGATATAGGATGACTCCTCTGGAAGTTGGTAATGCACTTGTTGTACCTCAGCTCCTTGTATGGTTGTCTTGGGTGGAGGCATAGGAGGCTGGAAAATCTCCACATGTGAAGTGGCAATCGATTCTTGAGTTTGAACTCCTTGCTCCTTCTCTAGTAGGTCTGCAAGCCAAGGATTTCCATTTTCACCTTCTGTATGTACCCATAACATATGATCATAATATGCCTTGAAGAACTCATCAATATCAGCCATCTCTTTAGAATTTCCAGGTGTTCCTTTATTCATGAGTAACACTAGGTATCTCTCTTTGAGTGTGTCATACTTTCTTGTCAAGGTATTGGTTAGAACATCCAAATCATGGGAAGGAAGAGGAATATCTTGGTCACTTGGTTGGGATGTAGTAGAGTGAAGTGGAGGGAAGGGTTCAAGAGGTGGTTGAGGTTGGTGAAAAGTGAGTTGGTTAGGATAGTCATATGGGGTGAATGGAGGGTTAGAGGAAGGTAAGTAGGATAGAGACAGAGGTTGTAGATATGGATCATATTGTGGAGGAAGTGGATAGTCATATGGTGGGAATGATGGTTGAGGTTCAAAATATGGGTCGGAATATGGATTGTATGATGGAGGTGAATGTTCATGGTATGGAGTATAGGATGGAAATGATGGTCCAAAGGTTTCAAATGAAGGTTGATGGTAAGATTCAAAAGGTGGATTGAGGAATGAACTACCACATTCTTGACCCAGTTCATATTCCTTTTGACCAAATACAGAGGCTTAAAGAAAATCTAGCTCACGTTGTATGATTTCAGAGTTTTCACCCATAACTTCTACAAAAAGTGAGATTTTAAAGGAGAAATTGATAAATCAAGTTGCAAAAGTTAAACACAATCAATTCTCAGTGATCTTGAGGTGTATGAAGTGTTGTACACACTTAAGGTATGTGCAAAAATCAAATGTATGCAAGCAGCCACAAGTTTGGACACTTAGAAGGATTTTTTTGATGAAAAAGTACACCCAAG
This sequence comes from Vachellia collinsii, assembly GCA_006871305.1. Lineage (NCBI taxonomy): Eukaryota > Viridiplantae > Streptophyta > Magnoliopsida > Fabales > Fabaceae > Vachellia > Vachellia collinsii. The sequence goes on along the minus strand of QFDD01002202.1, from coordinate 1,883 downwards.
TCGCAACTTTGGATGTTTAAATCGCGACTTTGAATGTACCGAGAGCAAATTTGAAGATGGGGACACTTAGAAAATAAATTTGGATGAAAAATACACTCAGGTCGCGACTTGGAAGGACCGGGTCGCGACTTGAAATGTACCGAGAGCAATCCTGGAACTAGGGGTTGAGATTATGTCTTGAAATTACTCATGTCACGACCTAACACTCCTAGGTCGTGACTTGACATTTCAGGTTGAGACCTAAAGGTCACAGAGTGTTGCTCTCGCAAAAATTCACCAAATTAGTCAACCAAATACTTCCCAATTGATACAAAATGTTCAAAGCTTTTAGGCAAATGGCTAAACACTTAGGATCAATTAGAAACAAATGCAAAATGGTATGCAAAATGCAAATGAAAAAGTATGACAGAAAATCAAGATATTTGTATGTATTTCTGTAAAATTTGTATGCTATGCAATGTCAAAATGGAAAGCTAAATCTAAACTCAACGAGATTCAACCTAAGTCAATAATGGTGATAATAACCAATTACTAGGGAACCAATTACCTGGCTCCCCGGCAACGGCGCCATTGATCGGACACGGTTTTGTCACCTTCCGGTTCGATACAAAATGATTGCTCCAAATTAATGCAGTATAGTGGGCAACCAATCGTTCTTCTCGAGGAGCGGTTTATTGATTATCCTAGTCTAAATTGGTTATTAAAAGCATCGTTGAACTTGGGTTTGCAAAGTAAGGGGGATTTAATCTAAAACTACTGAATGAAATGCAAAACTTGTGGTAAAATATTTTTTTGTGTTTTCAATACTGAAAGTAAAATTTGGATTAAAAAGTGAGATTAGTGAGTAGACTCTCAGTGATGGAAACTTAACTATCCTTGCCATGGCTTAGTTATGGGAGATCTATCCTTCAGAGTTCAATTAATAAACCCTAAGCTATCACTTAGGTCCAATGGTTCAATTAATGCAAATTCCCTTGGATCCAAGTTAATTACCACCTCTTAAAACATTGTTTAAAACCACTTAGAGTGTAATTGAATGGATGATGCAAATGCTTCAATGATTGTAAATCTACAACCAAAGAATCCAAGCACACACCTTAACTACCAAAAATCATTGACAACTAATTAGATGCAATGGATTAATCACAACTGCAATGCATATATGTAATTCAACATAAACACATCATCCAAACCAATTACATAGTCTAATCACAAAATCACAAATATGTAATTAAGGTCACATGACAGTAGAAATTCCTAGATCTAGAAATTACTAACGCAAGTTCAAACATAGATCAAGACTAAGAAAAACTCCCCTAGTGTGCTGATCGGACGCGGATTGTCGCCTTCCGGTTCGATACAAAATGATTGCTCCAAATTAATGCAGTATAGTGGGCAACCAATCGTTCTTCTCGAGGAGCTGTTTATTGGCTTTCCTAGTCTAAATTGGTTATAAAAACCATGCTGAACTTGGGTATGAAAAAGGGGGGTTTGATTTATGAAAACAGTAGTGCAATAACAAAACAATGCAAGAAGTAAATCTTTTTGGTGTTTTGGTTTAATGATGAGTTGGTTGAATTAAGTTGAAGATATGAATAGATAGGCCCTTGGTGATAGAAACTCAGCTGTCATTGCTCTCAAAATGCTATGGAAGTTTGCAATTTTCTAAGTCTATATGAAAACCTCAAGCTATCACTTGAGTCCAATGACTTAATTAGTGAAAACCAACTTGAATCCAAGTCACTTAACACTACTTGATTCATTGTTAAAAACCACTTAGAGTGCAATTGAATGGATGATGCAAATGCTCTAATGATTGTCAATCAACAACCAAAGAATCCAAACACACACATTAACTATCAACAATCATTGACAACTAATTA
>QFDD01002201.1:0-29427 GCA_006871305.1 Vachellia collinsii | reverse complement strand
ATAAATATAATTACCTGCTTTCCCACGAGACGAGAAAGAATACCCACTATAAAGTCCACCTATAAGAATTTAAATAAGTCAAATCCTAGATGTATGATGATAAAAAAACAATTAAAAACCAGTTGATGAAAGCATCTAGAAGAATTCAGAAGACAGATAAGTCTAGGTTTTATCCACAAAGGGCTTCAAAGATTGAATATGACCTCCCTAAAATCAATTGTTGATGTCCTAATGAAACTTTAATCCCTTCCTTCTGGAACAGTGTAAAACATAAGACATACACATATAATAATCGTTCATTTGCTTATGCAGGATGAAGCAACTCAATAATGCTGCTTAGCCTTGAATAAGTGAGCTTCTTACCAGTGTTGGAAAAGCACCAATAGCTTGCAATACTGTCCGCATGAACAATAAAGGAAGAGGAATTTGCTCAACCTAAGCAAAGGTTGTGTCAAATGAGAGATCACCTAGATTACCATGCATTTAAAAAATATCAAAAAAAAATTCAAAAGAACATACCAATTGATTCAGAACTTTGGCAAGAACTTCTTGAGTGAAAATCTGCCGCTGCTCAAAGCAAGCATTGCATGCATCTGTGACCTGCATATATATAATATTCTAGTTTAGCATAATTTATCTTGAAAAAGCCTGATGCATTAAACCAACCAAGATTTTAAATATGAGCATGCCTTCTTTAAGGGAATTCCATCCCTTTCAGGATCAATTCCATGAATAGCTATCAATACTTCAGCTGGAGTAAGCACAGGACCAGAATTTGATGATTTCTGTGGAAGGACAATGCAGCTAATTCAATAAAATGAACATTCATTTATAATAATAAAATTTATTGTGAATACTGAATTGTACATATTATAAATAAATTAAGATTCATTCCAATTTTCAAATAAGAGTAACAATAATTAATAAGGAAGGTGAAAGTGTGATGTGCTATAACCAGATTCACATTGTGAACTTTGACACCACGTCATATTTCTTCCACCTTATATTACTCCTCCAAATTATCCCCATCAATCAGGGAAAAATTGGCTACATCAATATTATTTCCCCTCTCCCATTTACTTTTTTTCAGTTTCCCTCCTCATTTATTTTTGCCAATGCATTTCTCCAATTTTTAGATAAAATCCCCTCCCTCTGTAACAATCTTCATTTTCCCAACGCAAAACCTCCCTCTCTGGCTGTTTCCATTTTCCCACATGACCTTTCTTCTCTACACTCTTATCTTTTTCAGCTTCCAAGAGCAACTTTTTCTCCATCTACCATTGTGTTTCCTCATTACTCATCTATCATTTTCTTTGTTCAAAGGGATGTTTAACAAGTTCTTTCTGTCTTTTATTCTTCATTCCAGATAAGCCATATAATTTATTATTTCTTTTCATTGTCCATCTGTAAGTTCTCGCTCATATGAAGCTTAATCAATCTTCTACTTCATCTTTCTTCCTTTTCTTTTCACAATTCACTGTGTCTTATTTTCTCTCTCTTTTCTTTTCTTCCCTTCATCTTTATCTTCAGCTCTCCTCTCTTCTTTTTCTTGGAATCGCTGAAACAATTAACACTGGGTGTTCTTCTGATCATCTGGCTCCGCCAGCGTTTACCTGTTGGATGCCAATTTTAAGGTTCTGATAGGAATCCATAGGTCAATTATATTAGATATCTTGTTTGACATTCAACTATCAAGAAGCGCATGTAAAAGAAAACAATTAAATCTTTCTTTATTTTCTATGTAATTTTATTACTTAAAAAGGGTCATTTTGTATTTAATTGATTATTAGGAAGATTTGATCTATCTTTTAGATATTTTGAATCATCTCAGGGATTTTTAGAATATATTAGTAGTTTATCTTTTAGAATATTATTTTAAATATACAAGTGTCAATTAAAAATATCAAGGATATTTATATCAATATCATTGATTTAATTTAAGTAGATGACATCATGTTAATATTTTTTTAAAATATTTTGAGTCATATTAGGGTTAGTAAGTTTCCTCATTTAAGAAGTAAGTTGTATTTAGTTATTTCAAGATAAATGAGAAATTCTTCCTCAACCAGTGGTAACTTATCGTTTGTATTCTGGATAGAATACGGTTAGGTCACAAAAGAGTGATCAAATTTTGTGAAACCTTTTATAGTTAAAGATCTAGAGACAAATTCCTCTAAGGTTTCAGTTGATTGGTTAAATTGCAAAAGTTTGATCAACTTTCGTAGAGCTTTTTATAACCTTATGATCTAGAGACAAGTTCCTCAAAGGTTTTAGCTTATCAGATGCCTTAATCTACGGGTTCAACAAGTAAATCCTGTATTAGGCTCTCTCCTAGTCTACTTTTTAGGCAGTTTAGTCATATGGCCCAACCAGACCAAGGACCAGTTCCCAGTCTGAGTCTGACAACACTGCTAAGAAGTAAGAACTTGTCTCCTTGATTCCAACTTAGTAGCACCAAGAACTCAAACAAATGATATGTAACATACCTGTAACATGCGAGCAAGTGCAACTTGGAACTTATCCAGAGGAAGATTTACAATGCGAGGAAAGGCCAACATAACCTATCAGGGGTAAAAAAGATGTTAACCCATCGCCAAATGAAAGGAGAGCCCAACTAAGAAATGAAACTAGAATTTCTTGACTGCTTTGCCACTGGATTGGGAAGCTCAATTAAGCTGACAGCTTTTTATCTTTCTTTTTTCTTTTCTAGTTCAGGATGCCTTAGGAGGATGTATTTCTATCCCCTTATATTGTACTTTCCGTCTCACATTATATAAGAAATAAACAAAAAGTAGTTGAAAGATGGAACTAAATGAAAAAAAGTAGACACTAGACACAAATGCGAATAAACACTAAGCTTTCTCAGACAATTGCAGCCTATGCAATCCTCAACTGCTAGAATGGCAAATTAATTAAACATAGATTTAAAAAATATCATATAATACACCATAACAAAAAGCCTACTCAAAACTTCATCCATACATTGAATCATATTATAATTTCACCAAAAGTGATGCATAAGAAAATAAATTGCAGAGAAGATAAATAGGGAGAACCTCATCTTTTGGCAGATATGCCAAAACAGGAATAAGAACCTCCGGATCCTGTCAAAAAAATATCACTGATTAACCATTTCACTGAGATGTGCGACTAAACTCAAACAACATTTTGACATACCTTAACTTTTGAATCATGTAATCTTTTGACAGTAACTATTAAATCCTTCGAAGGGACTGTCCCATCAGTAAGTGTGTGCAACACCTGACATTATCAATATACAAGTACAAATTTTCAATAAAATCTTAATGAATGTGCATATTTAAAAAAAAAAAAAAGTTTAATGGTAAAAGAGTAAACCTGCATTAGGAGGTTCTCACTTCCATGTGGAGGGTCTGAAATAATTTCAAGGAGATCTGGAGATGAGCCCATAGTACGAACTAGTATAGGGATATGACGATGAACAGCCTGCAAAGTGAAGTTAGAGATAAACCTAATGATTAAATAGAAATTATTGATAATATCTAAAAGAATCTCATCCCATTAAGCTAAAAAGTGGGTGAAACCTGCTTGACTGCCTTTGATGTGCTTTTATAGATGACAAATATTTGCCGAAAGAGAGAATGTTTCTAGATAAAAGATATCAGCAAGTCAACTTCTAATCTGATAAAAAAAACATTATAACTAAAAAAAATTGAGACACTGCTATAACAAATTATCACCTTGGTACACAGAGCAAAATACAATGACATGCATCTCTGAGCCTCAGAGACAGAAATCAGAGAGACACTTTCAGATGTACATGACTGGTGATTATCAGAACATATGTCCTTACTGTTGCCACTCACTGATGATTGTTCATTGGAAGACTTCTCATTATCAGGTCCCTTTAAAAAAATATGTATGCTTAGACAGCTTCCCAGTTCAAGTACAAATCCCAAAAAGAAAGGTAAAGTGAAATCTTGTTTTCAATGTATTCTAGCCATCTACCAAAAAGTATATACATACCAGTACCTTTAGTGTTTCCGCAGTAGACCCTTCACCATCAGCAGTTTCAGATGCATCACCATTCATCACTGATAACAGCATTTCCTTCGCAAAATCTTCTATTTGATGAGAAATGGATGCTAAGGGATAAAGCTTATTTGCCACCTACAAGAATCATCCCAATCATAAGACAAAGATTGCTTTCAGTCAATTAAATGGTCAAATGGGAAGTTAAGCCAGAAGAACTACCAAACGTATTGCCTTCATCCGCACTTCCTCCAATTGATGCACTGCACTCTTTCATTTTGAAAGTAGAAAAATCAAAATCAAACCAGAGATGATATTGAGGCCAAATGCACAAAATCAAGAATAGATAATGTCGTTAAGTTTTAAAGGTGCAGAGGAGCTATAATTAGTAGTTACAACTACACAGGGGGTAAAAAGCACCGCAAAAAGTTATAATGCAAAATTATAAGATAAACCTGCAAAGCAATTTTCAAGCAGGTATCTCGAATAGGAGGCCTCAGCAGAATCAGACTCCATACAGCACTGAGGCCTTGGGTAACTCTATCCCCACTCTGCGACTCCTTTTCGACTTTATCCAAATTTCCAGGAGAACACATGTTCTCTAAAACTTTCACAACTGACTTTGGCAAATAAGGAGCTTCACCAAGCAATCTGCTGAAGGATTTATCAGAAGGTGGAAAAGAATCTCTTAGTGCTTCTGCCTACATTTAAAGAAATAAATATATAAAATTAGATAAAATTTCAAGACTTGCTTTGTAAAGGGAAAAATGCAAACTTAGAACAACAAGCACGGACCACTGTTAGGAGGAACGTTTCATATACAGAAGCAGCTGTTGTAGAAGAGAAGAAATCAGGCTCCTCTTCAGCTTCACCAAATAACCTGTAGAGGACACGCAAAGTCAACTCGTGTCCCTGAGATGTTCAGTAACAATTATCAGCTCAAACAGACCATAACCATGAAGCCAAAAGCTGGAAGTTGCAATGTAAGTCGTAACCAAAACTTGAGATGTAAACAAACCTCATGACTTGTATAGTCAACCAAGACATGCTTTTGCAATAGTTTCCAAGGGTCTAGGTCCAAGGGAAGCTGCAGGTAGAGAAAGAAAATGCAGTACTATCAATAACCAAATGCATGTGAACAAAAGATATAATGTTAAAACTACATGTCAAATCCAGAGGTGGAATGTCTAAAAGCCTGTTTGGATTAGCTTTTGGAAAATAGCTTCTGTCTCGGTTTGTGTAAAAGCTATTTTTAGAAAATAGATTTTGGAGAATAGCTTCTGAAAAAGCTGGAAAGAATAATTTTTAGAGAACCATGGTTTCCACCTCTAAACTATGGTTTAAAGGGTTAAAAGCTATTATGAAGAATTTGAATATGTTTGTTTACCACTTTTGAAACCATGGTTTTAGGCCTAGAAGCTATTCTGCATTTTCGAGGCATGTTTGTCAACAGCTTTTTCAAAACTATGGTTTTGCAAGTTTACCAAACATGCACTAAGCTATACAGTTATTTAAGCATTTATGAATACAAAGAAGAAACATTGAATGCGAACATAAGCAAGAACAAGTAACATAACGTTCTGTACACCTTAGCAGTGTTAAAATTAAGACAATTTGTTTAAGGCCGACCCCTCAAAATACATTTATACTAGTTATGTGATCACATAAACCACTCTAATACGCTTCGCTGGGGGAACATTAAAAGTTGCTCCTTTTTTATAACTTACAAGGCAATACCATTTGGCAGATGCTAGACAGTAAACTTTTTGAGGCAATTCTGAATCATCTATATTGTTTTAATTATAAAAAAAAAATCTTATTAGAAAGAAAAGAAAGTACAATTAAGGGGAATGAGAAGACAGCCTTTAGAATGTAAAAAAGACGACTGAAAAGAAGTATATACTAGTATAGCTCCTATTATGATAGGATTTAAAAGTATTGAGTATCAAACCAATGAAGGAAACAGACTAAAAGAATTGAATCAAATTATTTATGATTATAAAAAGTCAATTGATCTTAAATTACAGGAAACCAAACATATATTTGTCTGAAGAAACTGAAAAAAGAAAATTGAAATGTTTCAGATGTTGAAAGCATCACCTCAACTCCTAGATAAGCAAGTATTGAAAATCGAACTTTTGATCCTCCAGCAATTGCTATTTGCTTGTAAGCATCAATAATACGAATAAAAGCCAATTTTTGCAAATCATCTGTCTGTTCATCTGCAAGGTCAACAACAGGTGCAGTCATCTTTGGCAGAACCAACCGAGACGACAACCTGTCAGAAGTTGCTGCTGAGGATGCCGCACTATTTACATCCGCAACTGCTGCTTTTGGGCTTATATCCTCAGACTTATCTGTTGATATTGATGGAACAATGTTCAGGGGTGATCTTTGACCAAAACTCGTAACTGGTTCCTGACTGGCTTCTTCAATATCAGAGGAAGCCAAAGCAGCTGCAGTTTCTGACAAGGTGTCACTACGACCAAAGGAATCCAGGCCAGGTATTCCACTTTCTAAATTGCCCTCATCATGGATGTCAGAAGGGGCAGCTGTGTTCACACTCTCCATTCCAGGTATTTTGGCATCAGAAGATGGAAAATCAGAGGGCAACATCACATTTTCAGATGAAGGATTCAAGCCAGAATGCACAACATTACCATCCAGTCCAGTTGCAGAATTTTCTTCAGATTTCTGAAATACTTTTGTATTAAAATCTTGGTCTAAATATTTTCTTCTCAGAAAACGGGGGATGAGTGGGGAAGACAAGCAAAGTCACCACAAATGCAAGGTAATGGAAGTGAATTAAAAGACTAAGAAAACTAAAGCAGTATGGGAATCTTAAGTCCAGCATTCAATAGTATGGGATGCTCCATTAGATACTTAATGGGTTGGTTCTTCCATCTCAACAGCTAGCTTTTAGAGAAGGGTTACCATCTCATTATAGTTCCCCTCAATTGGTATCAAATTTGGTGGTTGGGTCACTCTGAAAAGGCACCACTAGTGGAGAGTTTTGACTGGCAAGGAAGCCAAGTGAAGTGTTGCATGGCAACCAGGACATCAGCTCTCTAGATTCAGCCAATTGATGGAAACCAATGTGGTATGGAATGCCTATACTCATGATCAAGAATCATAGGGAAGCTCTATGAGGTATTTGAGTGGGTTGATTCCTCTACCTCAATAGCTAGCATTTGGAGGAGGATTCCCACCCCACTTGAGAGAGCATAAAAGACATAGAAGTTATAATAAAAATATCAAATATAAAAAGAAATTACAATATTACCTCATTCGATATCGATTGATTAACATCAAGAAGTGAAGCTATTGATCGGAATGTACTAGAAAGCGACATCACACTATCTACAAATGATGCTGGATATTTAGCCTTGCCATCAGAACCAATTATACTAATGTCATGCAGTGGCTCATCATCTCCTTCAGCACTTGGATTATTTGGAGGTAGGTTACCCATATTCACCATTACCACCTCAGCTAGCAAGTCTGAGGAGATGCTAGAGATAAGAATCTCCAAAGACGCAACAGCTTTTTCACCCTGAGCAACCAAAGCACCAAACATTGCAACAAGTTGCTGAACAGGCCCATTATCCACTTCTATTTTTGATGAAAGTGGTTCAGTTGAGGCATTGTTGTCTTGAGACACTGTTGTACTTGCATCTAATTCTTTCTTAGGTTCTGAAACAATGGTTGTTTTGACACGTTTTTCAGGAACATCATCTTCAGCTAAATCACCTCCATCTGGCGATCCTAACCGTTTCCTCCCCAAATTACTGTGCACCAAATCAAATGAAGGTATACCTGGTTTTTCTTCCTGTAAATTGTAAAATGATCATCATGTACCAAGAAGTAACAGGAGCCTTTTTAGTATAAAGGAGAATCATTACATTATATACAAGCCAGATACCTTAATATCTAGATCATCATCTTCCTCTTTATTAATACTTCCATTAATTCCATTAATCTCAGAAACTCGGTGGAAGACCTGATCTGCCATCCCTTCAGACTGCATTTCCTCCAAGGCATCTGCCAAACGTTCTCTCCACTGCCAAAAAAGTTTTCCATAAGGCCATAATAATGTAAAACATGAAGTAAGCAGTTGATCAGAAGGCTCAATCAAGAAAAATACACTGGCACCAAATAATTAAGGAATTCGTTTTGATTTTTTTTGTTTTTTGCCTCTATGTTTTTATAGACTATCAAACTCAAGTCATGGGAAACTAATTATAAAACTCATAACTTGTCTTAAAATGGAACTTGTCCATTATTCCTCTGAGTTTAAATTCCAACCATAATAGTCTGAAGCTTATTTTCGTCACATGAACTAAGAGACAAGAGACAAATCCAGGCAAATGGAAAAATCAGTCTTGGTCAAGGATGGCTTACCATCCAACCGTTCAAAGAAGTCATGGACCGAAGAAACAGATTCTATAGCACATCATACTAATTAAGCAACATGATTCATCCAAAACAAAATCTACATTGCTACTTACAACTATTTCAACTTATTTTATTATTACAAGTCTTCCATGCACCTCCTGCACTTTGAAAGAGCTTCATCCTTAACTAGACTAATATATTTCTCTATGGAGCACTAGGTCATCTTCTGTAAAATGTTATATCAGTCGGATCCGAACAAAGTATTTTTTTTGCATGCTCTGTTTTTCCCCGTATCCAATCTATAAGGCTAAACATAAGGTATAGGTGTCATAGAATAAATGCAAAAGTTCAATGGTACCAGATTGGATGTCTTTGTGGATAAGAAGTAAAAGAAGGTTAATCCAGGACAAGCCAAAAAAAAAATGATAAGATCACACAATCAGGATATTGAGACATGTTAGTATAAATTAAATACCGGAGCAGCACTTGGATGAGTACATTGCAAGCAACTGAGAAAGGCCTTTTTCAGCACATGATGTACTGCTGTTACACAGATCCCATTAACAACAGAGCTTGACGGTTCCAAATCAAGCAAAACTGGCAAAATGCGGCCATAGAATGTAGGCCTATCTTTTGCAATGGCTGAAAGGCTAGGAATAGACCAAAGATAAGTTGAAAGCAAGTGCATAATCAAACAGCATAGAGAAAAACACATTTTTACAAACTGTATTGACAGATATGAATAACGTTCTAGTAATAGCAATGAAAATGGTTGCCAATGAATGAGTCTTGAATTAAACTAACTGTTGAACATTATAAAAGGAAGAGGCAGGATTAGTAATGTCTACAATCTCAAGAGCATATATAAAGGTAGGGGCACATGTGCTTTCAAACAAAAGTCAGTAGCTAGGGAGTACTAAATGTTCTGGCAACACATGCACATGTTTTTTCCCTCCATTACACAAGGGGGGCATGCTTCTAAAATTCCAACCAAAGCAAAGGTAAAACAAGAAAAGCTTCAATACCTGTTAATTAGCACAACAATCACTGAGTTACTGAGAGAATTGACTGTTGGAAATCTAAGTTGATCAAGTAGGAGACCCAAACTACGACTAGCATCAATTGACAAATCTTTAAAGTTGAGTACAGGATGACCCTTGCGAATCCATGATATGTTAAACTCCATAAGCCTTCCTGTAGATAAGAAAAGTTCAATCTATTTGAGAGCTGACATGAAAATATTAATAATTGAATTGGCCCAACCTTAGTATTCAAGTCTGATGAGGATGAACAAACCCCAAATGCAATACCTTGATAAGTAGGGGGCTCTAAGGAACCATTTGGATCTGGTGTGTATAGGAGAACAACTACTCCAACAAACTTCAGTGCCAGCAACTTCGTACCACCACTACCATGCTTTTAAAGATGTTACAGGTCACAGGCATCAGACCATAAACCAAAAAGGTGACTACTTAGAGTTAAAAATGTTGTTACTTACTTGAAAAGCAAGCGAGTAGACTTTGTCTTTGAACTTTACCATCCATGCCCATGCAGATTCAAGTGCAATGTCCAGATCACTAGTGTATAGACCCTATAACATCATGAAACAAAAATGGGATGATCATAAGTTAAAAGGTTATCTAGAAATAGAATAAATTCAAAGATGAGAAAGAGTTAAGACCAGAGATAGACAAATTCAGTAAGCCAAATAAAATGCAAAAATTAAGATGTACTTAATGGCTTTAATGATAAATAAATCAAAACCCCAATATTATCTATTCCTATTACCACCCCTTCTACTCCCTTATCTTCACATTTCTTTATTTATAACTACAATCTGATCTCACTAGTCACCAGTCAATTTTTTTCCTCTGGTAAAACACTGGTAAAAGTTTTATTAAGCTTTTATGTACCCCGTTAACTATAAAAACTAAATGTTGATTGTTGATAGAAATAGAATAACATGTAAGGATAGATATTTAATAATTAAGATTTTAAACCTTGAATTGAGCAATTATCTTCCAGTTGTAACAATGTCTAACAAAATCATGTAATATCCAATACATCCGCACACGCATCATAGAACAAAATTTAGTAATTTGCCAATCAAATACATATTTAATTCTATTATACTAGAATATAAGTAATAATACTGAATTTGGATAAGCATGCAAGGGACTTAGGTCATCAAATCAACGGGAATGGTTAGAAAAACCAACAAGAATGAAATGAATTAAAAGACAGGAATTAGGAGATTCAGTATTAAAAATATAACACCTGTATTGCAATTTTCTCTAGAGTGGAATGAAATAAATTAATTCCACACGATATAGCTTGACGAACAACAGCAGGTGTATCATCATCCAGAACAGCAAGGAGCACAGGTATAATTTCAGGTAAGAACTCTGTGTTCTTAGATCCTATTTCACCAAGCATCCTGCAGTTCAAGAAAAGAGGGACGTCTTTGAGTCTAAGACTGTAAGTCAACAGGCGCGCGCGCATAGTCAATAGTCCACCAGTAAATGTTGAATTAAATTCAATGGCCATCTTAGCGCCAAAAAGACCAGAAAGCCTTTTCTTAAAAAAAAAAAAAAAAGCAACACACAAGCTGGTGTCCATTAACCAATCTACGGGGGAACAAGAAAATAGGAGAGGCCAAGTGGAGCAAAAACTACAAAATAAGCACAACATAAGGAAATCAAACTTCTTTTTTTATAGAAGAATCAGAAAAGAGGGGAAAAAATTAAAGTATAGCGAATGATAAGATATTCTCCTTATAATGGACAATGAAAAGGGACAATAACAAAGAACAATAGCCAGGCTCAAGAGTGCAACAAAGCTCGCCTATCGCTTTGTACATATAAAGAGATTCCTTTACAAAAGGAATGGGCAATGCAACAATGAAAATCCATGAGGGCTATCCTCTCCGATGAAAAGACTGAAATTTGAGAATAATGTATAAGTAGGAATGGTCCGCTTCCCTCTCTGAATAATTTCTGCCTTTAATTTATCTGGGCTGCCTTCTCTTTCTCATGTCAAATATTCAAGAAAAGAAAGCATACACATTGGTGTAGAGAGAGAGAGAGAGAGAGAGAGAGAGAGAGGAAAAGAATAAAATCGTGCACATTGGGTGTATGGAAGCTTACTCGGTGACAAATTTGCGAACTGGACTGAAGCGGTCGGGCTGAAACTCGAAGAGACGAGGCAGAAACTCGGTGAGTAAAACAGGGTCTTCCTGAGGCAATTCTAGCTTCAGTTGCCGCAAGTAATTGAGCTTGGAGGGTACATCCATGGCCAACTTGATCGAGTTAAAAAGACTCGCGAGCTTTTCCCGTGAAGTGGCGTCTATCTTTCCTACCATTGCTGCAGAGAACAACCAAAATTCGAAAACCTTACATGGATATCACCAGCAAGAGCCTATCATATCAATGTAATCTAGGGTTTGGAAGACGACGGAAAAACTGATATATTTGAAAGCGCGAAGCCAGAAACAAAATACTAGAATAGACTGAATAGTGCCCTTTTATTTATTTTTTATTTTTTTCCAGTGTCTCCAGTTCTCCACGGAAGGCGATATGTCATTCAACTGGGAATGGTGAGGAGAATGAGCACACAAAAATTGTTTTTCACTTAAAAATAAAGGCAGAGTTGGGGGAAAGTTTGGTTGAATTAATTGTAAAAATGAAACATTTTACATTTATACAACTAAACTTTCACGTTATGTACAATTGAACTTTCATATATGTATTTAAGCTACTGTATGTGTAACTGAGTATATCCCATTCTCTAATTAATTCCTTAATAAGGGATATTTCTCCAATTTTCCTGAAGATAAATTCCCTTTAAAAGTTATCTAGGAAATGTGATTTATATCCATAATTAGCACAATATTGCCTTTCAAGCATTTAAAAATGATGCAATGTCTTGTAGTCACGTTTGCACATTGATAGTTAGAAAAACAACTCTACTAGGGTTAAATTGTAATTTTGTCCAAGAATTTTTTAAATGAGTGATTGTATCTTAAACTTTCAATTAACTCAATATTTTTAGGTTATCAAAATTCAAATGAAAAGGGGATTCAAGTATCCAACCACTAGTTGTTAACATTTGAAAATGGCTTATATGCTTATATTCTAATTAGTGATAACAAAACTCTAACCAAGAATTTATTGGTAAGAACGATTCTTTGAAGAGAATTAGGGGGGAAAGGAAAAAGAAATATTCATTATGTCTTCATGATATGGACAATACTTGCATTTAAGTTTAACCAGCTTTCACTTATTCCTACATTATAGGATACATGTTGGATTAACCAATAAATTTCATGTATGATTCAATGGCCATTCATGAGTATGTATTGTATTCCCAAAACTCAAACCAAAAAAACAGTGACTTGTACAAAATGATAATGTGATTTTATCTCTTAACACTAAAAAAGAAAGATAATGAGTTTAATATGTCATATATTGTAACATATTTCTAAATGGAATTATGGGTAGAGTATTTATAGAGCATAAAAAGATGGAACTATGAGTGAAAATTTTGGTAGATATGGATCCAGTAAAAACATCTTTTTAGAATGGTTTTGAAATGGTATATCTCAAAGCAATAACACTTTATTAAAAAGTCATAACCACATATTCAATTTATGAATTCTATAGATTGATTCATGGATCAACATAATTAATAGTTATTTAAATAATTTTTTCATGATAAGTTATACAGTAAGAGTTTATTAAAAACAACACAACCTTTTTTAAAGAGATCAAAAGAAAACTATATCAAGATTGAAATGTAAAAATTGAGTTGTGCAACAAAGAGATTAACAGGATACCAAAAATCTATGGCAAAACACACTCTGAACATTGTGGAGATAATAAGCTTCTTTGGTTAGCCTCTTGACTTCATTGCATAAATTTTTACGTTTGATATAATAGTGGAGTTATTTATAGTCTTTTCTTTTGCCATAAAAAGCAACACACTTTTTACCAAATGACATTTGGTTATATATGTGTCTTTAGAAATCAAGGATACATGACATTGGATAATTTTTAGTGTTATAGTTTTTTGCATAACTCTTCACATAAAATCACATCTTTTTATTTTAAAAATATTTTAACTGAGTTCCAATTCCATAAACCTACTCTTTGAGAAAAGGTTGAATTTCTTCATTTTAAAAATAGTCTTATAGAAATCCATTGCTATGAATTAGCTGTGCAAGATAAATATTTTAGAAAAATTTTATCTTGTATAAATGAGGTTTTTTTTTTTTTTAATGAGAATCCAGGCTATTAAATCCATACACGCTTGTGTGAAGTTCACCTAAATCCTCGACTAGTTACTTGTATAGGCTCCACTGGATTAATGGGCACCCATCGCACAAAAAAGTGAAAAAGAAAGGAACCAATGAAATGTTTGAAAGGTCCCAACAGATAACTCAAAAAGCAGTTAGTTAACAAACAGACAAAATAGAAATCTCAGAAAGCTTTTTGGATACCAGCAACGTTATCCCAATCCCCAAACAATTCCCTTCCAGTTCCAGAGTCCGCCAGGTCCTTGAACAGCAAAGAGCAAGAAAGATGGCTACAGCCATGATAAGAGGCGCAAGGTTTCAAGTGATCAATGCCACGGCGTCGTCGTCGTCGTCCTCTTCCGGCAGCAGTGGACGGAGGCTGATAGAGTCCGGCACGGTGAGGCCGATACAGCCGAGGGAAGCTCACAAGGCGATGAGCACAGAGGGGTTTGTGCTGCTAGACGTGAGGCCAGTGTGGGAGAGAGAGAAGGCACGTGCCAAGGAGTCAGTGCACGTGCCTATCTTTGTTGAAGACAAGGACGGGAGTGTTGTGACTCTGGTGAAGAAGTGGGTTCACTTTGGCTACATTGGATTGTGGACAGGTCAGTACTTGACCACCATCAACCCTGACTTCCTTTCTCAAGTGGAAATGGCCATTCCTAGCAAGGACACCAACATTCTTGTGGCCTGTGGTGAAGGTCTCAGGTGACAATCTAGCCGATTTGTTCTGTCTCCCTACAATTTTGTTCTGTGAAAATTCTTTATAGATATGCACACTAGAGCTAGAATATGGTTGCCGACAGCCTTTTAGCTCAGTGACATGAAATTCTTTATAGATATGCACACTGAGCTAGAATATGTATAGGAAGTCGTGAGTTTGATCCCACTTAGTAATGCCCATGCTTGCCTCTCTAAATAAATTTAAGAAAACAAAAGTAAATAAATTTAAGGAAAAAAGAACAAGAATAGGGTAATTACTTGGGATGATCCTAAATGTAGGAGCTAGTATTAAGTAGTATTAAGAACTGAAGTAAAGGGGTTTTTTTTTTTAATACTTCTTCTGTCCTAAATGCAAGATCTTTTCCTGCGTTAGGACTGGAGGAGTAATTTATAGGTTGGTATTTTCGCAATGCTCTTGCAGATAATTGAATTTTATATGTTACCAGATATCGGTTCGCACAGACTTAAGTTAATCTTTCATAGGAACATTGCTGTTAGATATATAGTACAAAATTATTTAGGGTACTAGGAAAGATACAAGGATACTACTACCCAGAAGCTGTGGGAACCTCTCATATATGAAGTTTTCTTTTCTCAAGTTTATGAAATACCAATTGTATCGTTTGCATGTCAACTTTTAATTGTCTTGATTTTTTTTATTTTTTATTTTTTGCGCCCAGTAATTGTCTTGATTTGTACTGCATCCAAACCTGATACAAAATTATCATCGGGGCAGGTCAATGATAGCACTGTCAAAGCTGTATGAAGGAAGTTATAGAAATCTGGGATGGCTAGTTGGAGGGTTTAATCGTTCTAAAGATAAAGACTTCCCAGAAGTAGAAGGACAAGAAAAGTTGCAGTACGCTACTATAGGAGGAGTCTCTTACTATTTCCTTCAGTTGCTCTTACTTCTACAGTCTGTAAGTAAAGGATGAATCACCATTTGTTTTTTCATAGCCTGAGAGTTCAAGCTTATCTCTGATACTTCTATTAAAAGTGGGACTGCATTTGTATCTAAGCTAAGTGTTAGAAATTATATTAAGACAAATCATAGGCTTTTAATGTTGATTTGATTTTTGATATTGGTATAATTATAAAGTCCACGAGCTCTTATTTTAATTAAACAGGAAGTTCATTGTAGCTATGAAAGCTCTTCCCCACAACAAGGCGTAGAGCTTGTTTGGGAATCAATTCCCAAAATCAATTTCACGCAAATCGAGATAAAACTCTCTCACATACTTACCTCAGATTCTTTAAAACTAAGGTTTTGTTACTTCCCAAACAAGCTCGTAGTAATATAAAGGAATTTTCATTATAACCATTTTGTTCACCGAATTGGCTTAATCCAACACCACCCCTCTTTTTATTTAGTCTTGGTGAAAAGGCTAGACCATCAATCCATGTGCCTTACAAACACCATGGAAGTTTCTTTATTTCCTTGAAAAATACGATTCTTCAGTTACTTACGGTCAAGTTCATTCGTATAAATATGATATGCAAAGAAATTTCTCTCGCAAGAGTCAATCATGTGGTGTTGTAATTCAATTGTTAAAAAATATCACTTGTTGAATCATACGAACAGAATCCGAGCTTGTATAATAAGAAGGAGAAGGAGAGGAAGAAAATCAGGCAATTTGCACTCCTCTTTGGGCCTTCCCTGAAAAGCAAGAATTAGAATATTTGTTAACCAATTCTCAAAATCAATTTCACGCAAACCGAGACAAAACTCTCTCATATACTTACCTCGTATTATGTGAAATCACTCTCAAAACCAAGGTTTTGTTACTTTCTAAACATGATTAATTCTCATTGTGTACCAGAAAGTCAGAAACACACCTTTCCCCTTTTCATGTGAGTAAGCGGAAGCTCACCGCAATCTCATTGTGTACCAGATACACACCTTGCCCCTTTTCATTTCCTCCGACAAATGGCCAATCAATACTATGACTACCCACACCACCAGCTACCATTAGCTCAATTATTGCTAATGATTTCCAGGAAAATAATGGCTTAGATTCAAAACTAAATCTGCGGTTCTGGTCTGGTCATTCGATTTTTGGTCTGTGCCAAAAGACACTGCACTGAGTCCCATGCCTAAACAGTAAATATCTTCCTCACCTTCTTCATGTTTCTACGACATACAGGGCAAGTACCATCTGCCTCTGCTAACCTGCAAAAATTAGATTGGTCATACATAATCACATGTGACGTGTAAGCTGATTCATTACATGAATACCACAAAAAAATATGATTTGTTGAATCAATTCCCATTCTATAATACAAGGACTTGCAATGCAGAAAAGTCGGTGCATTTCTCTAGATGCATGATAAATAACAGCTTTTACCATGGAAATATTGGACCCGTTCTAGCTACTATACTGTAATGAAATGCCACTACTGGAGAATATTGACTAAAAAGAGTGACAAAGATGAGTGTATTGTTCAATCATCAACAGTCGCCCTCATATGTTGTAGAAATAAGATGAGAAGAGCTCTTTCCTATGCAACTGTGACATCACAGCATAAATACTCCAAGATGGTATAATCATTATTGTAAGTCATGCCATAGAAAGGGGCACACTTTGTGTATATCCAAATATAGCAGCTAAGCTGCTCGTATGAAATTTTAAGCCAATGGTCAGTTTAGTCCTAATAGGTCACAATCAGGGTAATGAATCCATTGCCAACTTTTATGCTGAATTTGTGTTTGAATTGGAACTAAGAACAAAAAAAAGAGAGAGAGATCTAGCATGAGAAAGTGGAAATTGCTTACCTTGTTGCACATTCAAAACAAGCCACGCAGTGTCCGCAAGGAAGGAAGAAGCAATCCCTTGGAGCATCAAAGCATATTGCACAGAGGCGCCTTGTATCATTAGTGGTTTCACCTTCAGCTAAAGACTTCCCGTTGATGGAATTCCCTATAAGAAGGTCAAGATCCTCCTCATCTTGTGACAAGGATTCATATGATGAACCCCAGCTGGAAATATCATCATCTTTTTGAGAAAGCAAAGGGACTCTATGAGGTTCTGTTCCCTCAAATCTAACTCCTGTGTTATCTTCTTGAGAATATTGCAGCTTGTTAAAGTAGTTGAAGGCCAAAAATATAAGCAAAGTCAATCCACCTGTGTAGAGCAATGACAGAAATAATAACATATATAATCATATAAGGCTTCAAACAGTAATTAGGAAGTTGATTATATGACAAGCATACCCATGCCAAAAATATAAGTGATCCACCTTGGTCCATAGGATAGTTTGATATGCCACTGATTACTGGAATTGTTCTAAAGCAAAGAAAAGAGAACTTAAGTAACAGTAAAAGAAAAGGAACTGAATCATATTCATAGCCTTACTTGAGTTGTATTAGAAATATTTTACTTCCTAGACAAACCCCACTGCCAGCTTTGAGAAATAAAATTTTTTGTTTCAAGCAGATAACAATAACCATACCTGTTGTGGTTCAGGAGATGTCAAGACAGCTGCATTCCCATCAGGAAAGAAAACATTCAAACCGCATGGGTCACTAGTCAAAGTACATTTGTAGTAGGCATCTGTTGTATTATACATGGCAGCCCTTACTCTGATGATCAGTTCCACCTATTCAATGAGAAGGTCAAGATAAAAATTACGACCTCAGCTTTTATGCTACAAGCATAAAGTTACATCAGGAAAACTTTGCCTAGATCTTACGAGAAATATGGTGTATGAAATCTGAAAATAGAACTTGTATCTGAAACCATCTTTCCCACACTATGAAGTCAGAACACTCAGGTCCAGTATTATTGTTACGCCAATACCATTTTACTATACGTCTTCTGAAAATTTAAGTGTCCAAATGCTGGAAAAAATACAAAGGATGGGGAATAATTTTGTAATACAAAGTATTAACGTTGTGCCCTACATAATTTTCAAGCATGACATATGAACCTTTGATGTATGCAGTTACTCCTTGGTCTGTCAAAGTGAGTAATATGCAGAAAATGCATAAGATACAATTAAAATTTAGGTCAACTTGGTTTTTGACGAAGGCAGCAATATAAAACAGAATTCATCATGCTAAAGAACTAGATATCTCAGTAGTTTAGTTCAAAAATTAAAGGTCAGGATCAGCTGATGACCTTTTCTACACTCAAAGAACTTTTAACAGTTAACTAAAAGTGGAGTTATTTATCTTAGTTCAAGAATGGGGTCAGTCCCAATAGGCCATAACTGATTCTCCCTAAAAAAAATGGCACATTATGGACTCATCATCAAAGAAAGTAGTCAATTTCTATCAGTTTAGAGAATTTCAATTAAGGCAACAAGACTAGAAAGCATGGGATTGCAAAAATACCTCTGCTGCCGCCTCCTCATCCAGATTTCCTAGTGCCAAGTAATAGTTCGATGAACTGAACATGTCCTGTGTAATCATACCAGTTCCTGCAAAGAAACAGTAATTAACATCAATGTAGGGTCAGTATAAACACTGATATAGTTTCTGACCACTATCCTGCAACTTACCGTGGATTATGTTCCATGAAAGTGCGCTATTAGCATATGATGGATCATCCAGCCACTGAGACAGGCCTTCATCCCCTGCAAGAAATTCATCCAAATAACATGTTCACTGAATTTATTCTTGAAAATATTCGGTACAACCTGAAACGATAACCATAGATTCTTATATAATGTAAACAACATTAAGTTATGTGATAACTCCAATGGAATCTATGATAGCTAAGACAAGGCAGGACTTTGCAGGGTTACTTAAAAAAGGTTTTTTATGCACATGCACAATTTGCAAAGTCATCAATCCAAGCTAATAGATTTCACCTTATTGATTCTTTTTTAGTTATACACTTATCCAGATGGTGTACCAGATTATCAATTTTTCTCAATAGAAGTTCAATTGATACAACGTGTGCAACAGTTTCCTGCTAGTTGAGTTAACTATGTGGCATTCCTCTGAAAAAAGAAAAAAAAACACACTTATCTCTTATAGAAGGCTCACCTTCTGCAATTACAAGAACAATAGAAGGGCTCTCAGAGCTCAAACGGTATGAAATATTTACTTGAGACCCTTCATTCAAGTAATATTTCCATTCCTAGGGAAGAGGAGAAGAGAATTATTAGCTTAGCCATAAAGATTTCGAGCTTCAATGACACACAGAAAAAAATAAGAATTTAAATTTAAATATTCTTTATTTTGTGATTCGTGAATTCAGCATTGAAGTATTATGTAAGGGTAGTACTTGCCTTATGCACACCAGATGGAACGGTTACATTACGAGTTTCTGTCCAAACAGTAAAAACATCAAGAGGGGGAGTTCCGTATGTACCATAGAGCTTGACTCCCGGCGCTGACCCTAAGTTTTCTACCTAATGCAAGCATACTCAAATCAGAGGCTCAGAAAATTTTATTAAAGGAAGCTAAAACAAATAGTACTAACTTATACCAATAACATGCTTTTAACCTTTATATGTTGCACGAATATGGGGTTAGGTTGAAGAAGAATGGAGGCACTTGGACTAAGCAGGAGGCTCATTGACCCGTAAACTCCAAGTATCATAGTCATCGATACTGTGATATTGAAACCAGTATCAGCATTTTCTAATTCAATCAAATGACGATTTAAACCGAACTTTAGTGTCATTTTATCCACAACTGAAATTCATACCAAAGAACCAAAATGTGAAAAGAACAACGAGGCAGGACCAAGAATCATCCCTAGCCACTGAAGACGCATTTTGATATGTCCAATCGATGACGCTCAAATTCTGCTGTTCTGGGCCATTGGATTCAGATCGAGGATGATGACTTCGACTTTCCTCTTGGCGGCGTACTCGTGAAGATCCTGCAGCGGACGAAGTAGCTCCAGAAGGGTCCCGAATGGCGGTGGTATAAGAGGAAGAAGAAGCAACAGGAGGTTGAAACGTAGCGGAATGTGAGTCCGCCATTGTAGGGAGAAGTAAAGCAAGCAGAGAACCTCAGGTAGCGAAAACAGAGTAAAATGGAAAACCCTAACCCCAAGAAGAAAATGGAGAAGCCAAAATGCATAGCAGTAAAGGTTTACGTGTTCCATGGAAGTGATGTGAATTCACCAGTAGGTCGTCGTGTTCGCCTGGACTGGTAGCTAGGTAGAAGAGCGACAGTTAGTGGCTTCGTGCCTTATTTGTTAGTTGCTTGAAACGGAGTGGCCGTATTTTCGTAATTGGCCTTATGACGCGCGTCAACCATTCAAATAATTTTTTTTATTTTCATAAAATTTAATATTTAATATTATATGTAAAACATAATTGAGCGTATATACGGTATACTCTCCAATCCTAAATATAAATTAAGTTTATTTTTTATGAAATTAAAAAAATTAAATAATATTATATATTCTGAAATACTTTTATCATGTATATATGTTAGATGATATATTAATAAATATATTAATTTATTTAATTTTATTAATCTTCTAAAAATTCAATTTAGACTCTATTTATAATTAGAGAGACTACTTATTATTACATCTTAGTTAAAAAAACAGTAAAAATTATAGGTATATAAAAAGTTTTCACTATGAAACAATATCATTCCAGAAGTTTTGTTAAGAGGAATTTTATTTTAAAATGGAGCAATGTTACATTTTATCGTTAAAACATTAATAGTTAACGTTAATTTTCTAACAGAATAGGAAAATATAACTCTATTTTAAAATTTTTAGAAGATCATTAATCCTAATGATATTTTTAGGGCAACATTGCTGTACTTCTGAATTCATCAAACATAAATTTGCATCTTGGCCTAAAAAAAGCTACTATTAACTTTCTTTTTTTCACTGAAAAATAACAGACTTTTGTTACTCTGACATATTAATTTCAACGGTTAAAATGAGCACACGTGACCGCTAGCTAATTACTTAGAACCAATCAAATTAACGCACAAGGAAAACAAAGCACTAAATACGTACTTACATACATACTAAATCCGCCTTCAAGAAAAACTGATTCACTAAATATTACAACAAAACTTCGCTGTTGGTTAAATCTGTAACATACTTACGTTGAATATGGTTGTGAACAACCTCGTCTCGAGGACTATATAAACAGTCCGTTCATGCAATTCACAGCGTCAATCAAAAGGCATTGGTTTTATGAAGGATTTCGGGCGTACCTGAAATCTGTCGACTCACAGAATACCCACACGAGAACCGGAGCACCGATTTTGGACTCCGATTACGTTACACAGCAAATAGCACCAGATAAGAGAAGGAAATGCAGAGATAGCCCTTAGAGAATTTTAGTCGGGAGTTATATCTTTTTTCTCTTACCAAAAACTGACTCCCCATGTCCCTTATATTATGTTTGGGCAGTTATATAAATTTAAAATTCAAAATATATATATATAGAGGGAAAACTACCTCTATTAACCCATACATTATCTATTTTCATTTCTGCCCCAATTCAAATGGACTTGGGCACAAATCCACAAAGGGTGGACCAATATATTCCAACAGCCCCCAATCAAAAGAATTACTTTTAGAAGCAGAAAACTAAACATAGAATCTCGGCAAAGTATCCTCCAGCAGCTAGCAATCGACAGAGAGCTATACTTTTGTTTGGATTGTCAGAAAAGCTTTCTTTTATATATATATATATCGATCCTTCCTGTACCATCGCAGAGATTTGAAAGCCAGTGCGCTGATTTTTGTCGGATACAGTAATAATGTCGAGAGATAGTAAGCGTTATAAGTTGCAGAGGTCAAATAATAGTGTAATATTTTGTATCCAAGACTGGATGGCAGTTCGTAGGGTTTTGGAAGAGAAGGTGGTACAAGCTTCGTATGAGCCTCGACTTGTAGTTTTTTAAGGTTTGTTAGAATATCAGATAATCATCGATCAGAGAAGCTATGGCTTCTCTCTGATACATGTAAGACAAGAGACTTGTCATAGTTAGAAACAACAAGACGATACCGATGAAGGGTTTTTTAGGGTATGCCTTCAAGGTAGTCGATGTTGTTTTTGTGAAACTTGATAGAGTACGTAGCCAGCTAATTTTATATCTGAGTTAACATGTTCGTATAGTTAACAGATCTTCTCATGCATGGGATAAAGTTATTCTTAAGTAAGGCTGTCGAAGATTCAAATGCTTTAATTATCCATAATATCTACAAGGTTCTAATCCCCTCGCTGGATATATGCATATAAGATGAATCAATTAGTACTTTTTTCTTAAAGAAATTGATTTGGCCACTTCACGCTTCAGGGAGAGCAGTGAGAGTCAATTACCAATAATAAACCAAGCTAATTGGCAAGCGAACATAGCGTTTGAGAAGTACTAGTAATTCCGTAGGCTACAAGAAAATTCATTGATTTTTTTCTGATATAATCATACGACATGCCATAGTATTGGATTACATGTAGAGGATTTTATGCCTCTTTAAGCTTTTCTTTTAAAACAAAAAATTCCCACAATTGAATGTTATATTATGTGTCTTCAGCAAAACCAACCCACAACCCTCCCTAGACTTGGGACTCGTATTCCTTTTGGTAGCTATTTTTTCGGTTAACCCATTTTCCAGCAATGCTAGATGTTCCCTTATACATGAGGAAAGGATGTCCCACCTATTTTGGTGGTAACCTGTTTTCTAGAGAATGCTTGAAAAATATGGAAGATGGTTTTACCCTTGGTGGACTCCCTGAAGTATTCGCATCCAAGCTTCGATGAGCTTTTCCTCCTCAATTACTTCTTCTTCTCAGTCCGAGGAGTTCTTCTTCTTCCTCAACGGGTTATTCTTTGTCCAACGGGTTCTTCCTCTTTTTTGGGCCAGAATGTGTACCAAATATGTCAATACTTAGAAATTTTTCATTTAATTTAGATCTATGGCAAATGAGCCTCTTGTACCAAACCGGCCTAAATATTCTACATGGGCGGTAAATGTATAGAATAAAAAGTATGTTGATAAAGATATTTTCTTCGAAATTAAAAGAGACATGGTTGATAAAAATTAAAATAAAGGATTTCTAACCAAAAGAAATTAGATATGCCTACTAGATGCCCATTTTGGTATACTTCAATAAGGCTGAGCATAGACCAGACTGAACCAGGTTGGAGCCCAACCCAAAGTCTAGTATGGCAAAGGTTTCAGGTTGGACAAGCTAGCTCGAGGTCTAGTTTGGTCCAGCCTCAACCTGAGGTTAAACCAAACCAGACTAGTCCAACATACTTCTTGGACTGATCCAGGTAGTCCGGGAGGCTTCATATGGTTGTAAAAAAACAAAAATTCTCTTCTCCAAAACACTATCAAGCACTCTTTCTTTTCTCCTCTCCAACACGTTGTTAGTCTGTCTTTATTTCTTTTCATGCTGCCAACCATCACCATTACTCCTCACCCTTCTAACTAGTGCCAGGAAGGGGGTTGGCCTGCGTGTTAGTGGGCCAACCCACCTCAACCCACGAGCCTGGTAGCCCGCACTTTGGTGGGCTGGGAAAACCCCAGCCCAGGCCGGCCATAGAGAGTTGGCAGGCCTGCTCACCATTTTTTATTTTTTATTTTTTTAAAATTTTTTTAATATATCTTAATAAATTTTAATAAACAAATATTTACAACAATAATTAATATGAAGTTAATTGGCTTCAAAAAACCATCTTTGGAATGAATTTTCATATATTATTTAACAATTATAATATATTTAATAAATTTTATTTATTTTAATTCTAAACATTTTTTAAAAAATATTTATTTTGATACATAAATAACAATAAGATGGAAACAAGTATATACAATCATGTGTTGTGTGGTTCATGAAAATTTAACATTGTAAAAAACTTATTTAAAAAATTAGTTTTTTTTTAAAAAAAATAGGCGGGCTAGCGAGCTAGGCTTGTGTAACCCACATTTTTTCAGGCTGCATTTTTTGGAGGCCGAACTCGGCCTCAACCCACTGGTTAGGCCCATTTTCCCAACTTTACTTTCAATTTCACTCCCTCTTTCACACACACAACTCTCTACTCATCGTGTCCCTCTACTCTCACCCTCACCCACAAACACGCACAAACCAAAACCCATCAAAGACTCCTCCGAATGATACTCACTGATCATGACGCCATGTCGCCACCAATTCTGATTCAATCACGACGCCACCAACAATAGAAGCAAAGACCAAAGGGCATCTTTTGTGCGGTGGCGATGGAAGGTGTCTTCTAATGAGAGAATGAGCGACAACGATAGAGGTGCTTCATCTGTGTGGTGAGCGAGCGACAAGATTAGGGCATGCGAGAAGGCAGAGATGAGAGACCAGAGGGCATTGGGTGAGGGAGTGCTGGGTTATAAGTTTGAATGGGCTTTTGTCAAAAAAAAAAAAAAAAGAATTTGCTGAACTCTGCTGAACAGCTGAAGCCTGATCAAGCAAGTAAAAAAAAATATATTCTCAAGTCCAACTGAACCAGACCACTTGGTATGAGGGCCTAGTCCCTTTTCCGGTCCAACCTGAAGACATCAGTCTGGTCTGGTTGGTCCGATTTATCTTCAGGCTAGAAATTCTTACCACAAACCAGACCGGATTGGGTCAGTTTGGGTAGGACCAGGTTGTCAGGTTGGTGCTCACCCCTAGACCCCAACAACCAAACCCCAATGCCACATGTGTAAAAGAGGGGGAGAATTGTATTAGATCCCAACTAAATGTTAATGACTATTATAAATAGGGTTAAACTAACTTTTGGTTCTTATAATTCTCCTTAATTTGGGTTTTGTTCCCTATAATTTCAAAGTTTTGGGTTTAATTTCTAAAGGTTAGTTCGTTTTACAATGTTAATTCCTATAGTTTCAAAAGAACCTAAATCCGAAGTTAACGCCATTAAAGTTGTTGACATATCATTAACGCCGTTATCTTTGCTAATGTGGCATGATGATCAGATATGGTCAATGTTTACATGGACTAATCAAACCTACTTTTGGTCCCTATAGTTTGCCCTGATTTAGGTTTTGGTCCCTGAAGTTTAAAAGTTTTAATTTTGATTCTTGAAATTTATTCTGTTAAAAAATGTTAGTCCTCGTAGTTTTAGAAGGACTCAAACCAAATATTAACACCATTAATTTTACTTATGAGTCATTGACTCTATTAATTACAGTGAAATAATTTAATAATCCAAAAATCATACATTCCAATTTTAATAAACAATTGAGAATTCAACAAGTAACGCGTACTTGTTTGATACTATATTTTGATTCAGCTCTTCAAAAAGGAACATCCGTTCTAACAATTTTATCTCCATATCAAAACATTTAATGAGAAAATGAAAAATCAATTGTATTTATTTCATACATTTTACTTGATGAAAAAATGGGTTAGATACTACGTTGTGAGACATGGTACTTGCAATCAAATCAGGCCAACCAAAAATTAGTTTATCCCTTATAAACACTTCCAAATATTCTTGGCACTAGCTGTGATTCTCCAACATCGATGGCATCAGCCCCAACCGAAATCGATATTTACCTAGTAGGTTTTCTGGAAATGGAATGGTCTTGGCATTTTACCCTGACAAGACGAGCTGGCTTGACTTCGTCTTCTGCCCCTTCCTTGGCAAAAGATAATGGACACAGCTCTCTTCTCCCCATCATCGCTCTTCTCCGAGGGAGAGGGAGAGGAAGATCACGTTTGTACTGGTAATTTCCCACATTTTCGTTTCTTTCTCCATCCTCTTTATACTACCTCCATCTTCTGCTACTATTGCTTTACCTCTCTCTATTCTTTTACAATGCAGGCGAGCAAAAAACTGATATTCAAGATAGCCATGTAGAGAGGAGGCACCAGTTTCCTGGCATGGTAAGGCTTTCTTTTTAGGTGTGTCAATATGTGGTTCATGATATTCGTACCATGAAGAACTATCTGTAGATATGCTCCCCGAGATTAATAAGTGCGAGTTAGAACTTGAAAGTAACAAACTTTTTGTACTCAAATCACTTGGGCATCATAGGTTGCTTCACATATGGCTTGTTCTATTTTGAGATTAAAGCCAAACGAACCTAATAATTTAATTATGCTGGAGCTATTGCCTTCTAACGGTATAAATTGGAATTCCCTTGGAATTTCCTCAAGGACAATTCAATTTGATAAGTGTTGGAAGAGTGCAAACACAAGGCAATAGACCGTATGTTCCAAGCTTATTACATATCTAGTTGACTGGAGGACCCTTGAGAATTCCGTGGATATCTGCTAGTTGGTTATTTGAGTTGCCTAAACTGGACTTTCAAACTTTTTTATTATAGCACTGTTTGATGTTGGGGTTTTTGTAGTCACCTGTTTGGAATTGGTCTGAGGTGCATTATTTTCTATGCAGGAGCTGGTTATCAGAGAATTTTCCTTTCATCAACTGAATGCTAATTTACTCTGGCCAGGGACATTTGCATTTGCAGAATGGTTAGTTCAGCACAAGTCGTGCATTGAAGGACGACACATCATTGAATTGGGAAGGTATTTTTTTTTTTTTCATTGTTCTACTAATGGTGTCAAACTAGTTATCTTTGTCATAATTATGAAGGGGCAAAGTAAAGATGGTCTTATGCAAAGCAAAGCATCCATGTTGAAGTGATCTATTTAACCATAGCAAGATAGTCAAAGCTGAAAGGTGTGTTCAAGGTGCTAGACCTTTAAATCACTTTGAGTTTGAGGCACTGAAAAGGTGCATGCTGGAGCGAAGCAAAGCACTAAAATAGATAAAATGTCAAAATATGCCCCGCAAACAAAAGCAATTGTAAATTTGTAACAACTTTTGACAGAGAAATTAACTAATTACGATCATGCATCATCAATTCATAAGTCATAATAATTATCAAATCAAATGCATTAGGTCTCAATATCACCATTCAAGCATAATAGTATGCTTCATTTTCTTTATTTATTTACAAAAGCCTAATTTTTTTGGGAGAATGATAATTTTATCTTATTTTCTAAAATGTCTCACGGGGTTTGGGTTTGTAAGACCAGGCTTTATAGTTTCCCATTTTATCTTATGCATGTTTGAAACATTTGGCCTAGGCTTCTAAGCTGCCCCTTCCCTTTCAGCAATCCAATTACATTGAAGTTCCTTAGGTGCATGCCTTAACTTGGTGCCAAAGGTGCTG
The DNA here is from genome assembly GCA_006871305.1 of Vachellia collinsii. Taxonomy (NCBI): domain Eukaryota; kingdom Viridiplantae; phylum Streptophyta; class Magnoliopsida; order Fabales; family Fabaceae; genus Vachellia; species Vachellia collinsii. The sequence continues at coordinate 1,914 of QFDD01002201.1, read as the reverse complement.
CCAAGCACCTCAGGCAGTGAGGTGGGTGCCTTTAACTACGCTAGAACATAGATGTTTGCATCAAGCTGTACACTCATTAGTAATACTACTCCTTTTTTACTTTTTTGACTGACTGACTGCCATTTCTTACTAAGACTATATTTCTCTGTTTTTAGTTGGGTACCATTCACTCTACAAGTGCATGGGTTGCGTCAAATAATAAAGTGATGAGAAAGTATCATTTCCATGGGGATTTGTCTAAAATTCTCAACCAATTAAAAGACTAGGTGCAATTAATCAAGTTGAACAAAACAAAGATTTGATGTGAAATAACTATTTTGAAAACTAATTTCTAAAACTATAGAATAAGAAAGACAATTGATTCTTTGATTTCAAGAATGATTTTTGGAGCCTAGGATTATTTCTCCCCTTTGTATTTCATAACATTAAAATAACCTCCTCTCATAAATGCTCTTAGTGAATAAATGTGTTAGTCTAGGATTCAAAGAATACTAGTAAAAGCTTTCTCAAGTTAAGAACAAGTATTTAATTCCATTAATTACTCAGTCTTTTATTACAATTAATAAAATCCAAATTTGCAAGCTCCAATTCTAATGTGACTATGCAATGTTGACAAATATATCTCTATTTTACCAACAAAATGATCTACTCATCATGCAAACTTCAAGTTCTTGCATAATTTTACTGAAGTTTTACACTCAATTTAGCCCTTTCAAGCCTCAACCAAACGAACAAAACATCTAAATGGTAATCAATCATTTAGAAGTACTAAGTAAGGAGTAAAATAAACACACATATATCATTAATAACAAAAAGAGAGAAGTATTTAAGAGTTAATCCATACAAGGTTCAAAATAATCCTGGAATGAAGAGTTTAGCTACTCATTATCAGTTACAAGTTACAAACCCAAAGGAAAATCATCGCCAAAATAGATTACAAGAGAGGAAAGGGAAAGGTGGAAGAAAAACCAAGAAGATGAAGCTCCAAGTCTCTTCCAAAGCTCAATCCCTTGCTACAAACTCCTTCAAAACCCAAACCCTAGTAGAGCTCTCCGAAAAATCTCTAGGAAAATGCAAATAGGGCTCTCGGTTGAATGGAGGGAGTTATACTCCCAAACCCTTAAAATTCTAACTCAGCAAAATGCTGAGTTTCGTTTTCTGATGGGCGCTCATTTTAGTGCCTAGGTGCTTCTACTCTCTAATCCCGTCTTCGTTGCTGGCTTGTACTCTCTGGTTCTTCTATTTTTTGTTTCCTTTTTCCTGATGTAAATGTCATCCTATATTACTTTCATTAGGTCATGTCTCCCAAAGCTTAGTAGAGTGGCTGTAATCACTTGAGAGTTCTGCAAATGATTAATATTATAAACATACTCTAACTAGGACTATGATCAAAATATGCACAATTGAGCAATGATGTGTAATCAAAAACCAAATGCACATTTGTCTATCTTGAGTATAAAAAATATGCACAAATATAACAAAAGGTGTATAAGACTTGAGGAAAATGTGCTGAAATGATATGAAATCCTAGAGGTTAATATGTACAGAGAATGTTCTATTTAAAAATTAATTTAATGTGAGGTCTTTTTGGCTCATGAGATGTGTGAAAATATGTTCATTGCTCTATTGATATCAGAAAGCTTGTAATTTTAGCATGCCTATTACAACTTCTTGGTGTGTTTTTGTTTCCTAATTTTTTCATGTCTACTTATTCTTCCGTTCATTTTGTTTTTTCAATTGCTGTTTTTTCTTTTATCTGAGTATTAATGTTTTGGCACATGCCTGCTCTTATTGAGAATTTGTTTAGAGATGATTACCTGGAGTGGGGGGAGGAACTTTAGGTGCCCTTGGGTAAATGCACCTGGAGATGTATTTTTGTATCAATGTTCTTGACAGGTTGACACCATTACATAT
>QFDD01002200.1:0-17006 GCA_006871305.1 Vachellia collinsii | reverse complement strand
TTTATACTAATTAAAATAAGTTTTTTTTTATAAAAATAGAAAAAAAATCAGATATTGACTATCTAGATAAGATCTTGACAATTTAAATATAATAAATTAGGAGAAAGTCATCGTTTCGATGACCACCGTAACGGGATCCCCTGCAGATGAACAATATGAAGGATGGGATTGGACTTGAAAGACAAAATTCAAACCACATAGCATAGAGGCAATAGCAGCCCTACTTTCTCCCCTTCTCATAAGAAGAGAGAGAGAGAGAGAGATTCCTCCTCTTGCTATTATTAAAAGAAAAGAGTGACAAAGTTAAAGACACTATTTTTTCAACCTACAGGTGGAATTTAGCTTATCTCATATGAATGTGTTTTATGAACACCATCAGAACGAGTCTCACAAGCTTCCCAATTTAATTTGTTTGGTGTTCCTTTTCCAAACGAATCATTACTGTTCGGCTACCACCCCCAAAAAAAAAAAAAGACAAAAGCCCTCTTCTCCCATTACACTATGTTCGTAAGCTGCAATAGTTTACGAGTTCTCACAGTTAATAAGTAATTATCATTTACATGAACAACAAATCTGCAAAATTATTTGAGTAACGAATTTTACATAATCCTTTATAAATGGAATTATAAATTTTGCGGAGAAATTAAAAAAAATTCAGTACTTTTTGGAGACAGCAAACATCTTTCACTCAAGACATCATAGTCGCCGCTTGAGATCACCATGTATGACCATGTAATACGATAAATGCAATGGTTAGTTGAATCATATGGTTTCACCGATCAACTGGGATGAGATTCTATTCATATAATGATGCATTCAGAGCCGTTGAAGGTAGGAAGTGAAAATTTGCACGCTTGTCTTCCTAGCATAAATTTTATTAACAGACTCGCTCACAGCAAGCAAGTTTCATGACGACTCTCACGGAACATACTCAAACCACTTCAGATACTAGATTGCTCATAACAACACTGCCTAAATCGAACACAATGGGAAACTAAAAGGCATATCTCTCTTGATTGTTTATTCTCTTCACATGCTTCATCTCCGTCGAGCCATTCACTTTGATCCGGGTTCACCGGAGCCCTCGTTGTGGCAGCACTTGTAGCTGATGAACACGTGCATAGTGCGATCACATTCAGGGCACTTGATGACCTCAGGTATCTTTCCGGCAACGTTAGGAATCTCCAGGAAGGTGCACCTGTGAATGGTCTTCACCACCTTCTGTTGATGCTCCTTAAATCCTACCTCGAAGCCCTTCTTCGCCACAAGCTCCTTCCATTTGTCGAACTCAGCCACCGTCTTGATAATGGTGCTGCCGTGGCCGGCCACCACAACCGTCGACCCTTTGCTCAGAAGAGCCCACCCAGACTCATTCTTGTACGACAGCATCTTCTGAACTTCTTGAGTCACAGCGTTGGTCGTCTTGTGCATTTTGGTGATGAACAAGTTCTCAATCCCACTCCAGAATTTGCTTATCACGCTAGGGTGCTCGTTCTCCACACAGAACAGCTCAATCGAAAACCTTGCCTCCTTAATTGCTGGATCATTTGCAAGTGCACCAGTATGCTTAGTGAACTGTTGGATCCACTCCTTGTCCTTGCCTCCATAGAAGAAGACATATTTGCCTTCCTTAAGCTGTACCATGTAAAATATGATCAAACGTTCTGTACACAATGAAGTCAGTGAACATGTAAACCAGGAAATGTGCTTACCAATGCGGGTACCTTTGGATGGCCGGGGAAGAGGGAGGTAACCCAACTTGCTTCATGGGTGAGCCTTTCTTCTTCTCTGGCGGTGAAAGGAAAGGCCTCGCAACCCCAAACCTGAATCAAGTGGAATGCGTTGTGATGCAGAATCTTGCCTTGCGGGCTCAGTGGCACAACCATAGGTTGCTTCTTGAAATGCCATTCCTCCTTAATGAACTTGAACCCCTTAATGGGTCCAAAGTGTTGCAGCACTAACCAAGGCATCTTGATCTTGAGGAGATCGAACTTCTTCCTCAACTGATCGTTCCATTCTTCCACAATGGGAACCCAAACAATCTTGTACTGGTTATCTGTCTTTGTTTTTTCATAAACTCGCCTTAAAATTGAAACATCTTCTTCCTCCTCGATGTCCAACGTCGAAACAAACAAGAACACATTCTTCTTTCTTAGCACTTCAAAGTTAACCTGTTCAGCAAACAGATGAGTCCACGATCAATGCTGACCGAACCTTTTTAGTTAGTCAAAAACAAGAATTCACACCCACAATCTAACCCTGTTCACTTTACGCTAGCCCACTCTGCAAGTCTTGGTAATGTAATTCATTGTGACAATTAATAGGACATGCAACTTTAGCAATTAATAGCTAAATGGTTGGCATGTCAAGATTTAGCGTAAGAGCTAGCATGGTCCTATAAGCAGTTCTAGTCCCGACAAGTTTTGTTGGGTTTTTTAGATTAAGTAATAATATTAAAATAAGAAGAAACAAGTGACGGACCAGTGTTTTAGTAGCACCATCGTATATGGGGGTCTGAGGAACATCCTTCCAAAAAATCAGCACCTTAATCACTTCCATGATTTCAGTTGGAGTTTGGAACATTTTCCTTACGATCTTGATATAGTTTGCCTCATCTGAAAAAACACCAAAAAAAATTTTCTCAGCATGACAACAAGGACAGCTAACTATCGGGCAAATCAATTAACCAAACACTTACCTATTTGTTGGCGGCATAGTGAAACCTGCTTCCTCAATTTGCTAAGTATAATGTTGATCTTCTGGCCGAAATGCGACAGCTCCTGCCTCTGCTCCCTGAAGATGCCAATGCAAATGAAACTCGAATAAGCAAACGCGTTCAAAGCATGATAAACAAATTGAACGGTACCGATCAGGTAAAGATTTACTTACGAATCGGTGGTGAGGCAATCAATCTGAGTAACAACAGCCACAATGGTGACAATAGACCAATAGACATCAACAGGGATTTGCTCCAACGCAGGTACCAAAGCAGGAACATCCTTGGTGTCATAGGAGGAAAGGCTTTCAAGCTCGAAGATGACCTCAATGACTTGCAATGTGGCCTTGATGAGGTTGTTGATCTCCACAATGGCTTGGCGGTGCTTACGGATGGCTTGCGGCTTAGTGAGGGTAGGAACTCTCTTTAATATGGCCAGCGACTTAGCTATAGGCTCTAAGGGCTGGTTTTGAAGCTGAGCAAGAAGCCAGAACTCGCCATATTCCAGAGCAAAAGCAGCCAAAGTAAGCACTGCTTTGGCATCCCAGTTATAGCCCGATAGCTTGTTCAGGATAGAGAGTGTAGTTTTGTGAGCTATGTCCTCACCAGGAGGATGGCATGACATCTGCACAACCACACCATTTCAAAGCCCTCAATTTCTAGTCCTAAACGTTCACACTATAACTTACAACCTTAGTTATTAGATGAGTTAGCTGACTTCACACTAGAGAAAACAATAATGCAATAAGAAGAGAGTAAATCCTTAGGTCTGTTTATGGAGTGATATATGTGGGTAAACACAATGCGCAAAAGCATGTGACAACAGAAAGAAGTTTCCCATTTTTGTGGCTACAGTATAACAAAAAGGTTAAAAACAAAGTATAAAAAACAGAATCAGACCTCAATCCGGTATGATTTGCCATTTGAACCGGGGATCGTCAACCAGACATTAACCCAGTTCACTCAATTAAACCAACGGTTAGGCAGATCAGCCGGTTCAAATAAAAAAAAAAAATTGATAGTTTGAAACCGGAAAAATGAAATCAAGGTGGAAAAGTGCTGTTTATTAATTTAATAAAACATGTTAACAGAGTTAGACTATTTAAATAAATTTACTGATGAAAAAAATAAGATAAAATTAATTTATTTCTCCAAAAATATTTTTATTATTAATATTTAATTAAATTTTAAATACAGGTAAAATAAAATAATATTATATATTTTTCTATTTTATTTTATAAAATAAAATATAATATATTAAATTCTATTATTTTATTTACCATCCATTTAACCGCTGTCTTGTGGAGTTAAATTCTCTATCCGGTTTTTTACCTTGGTAAAAATGTAATTATTGTTTAAAACATGGTAAGGGGGAACTTCTTGATGGCTGTGCTGGTAACGGCCTCAAGACATTTGCCTCTTTGCAAAAATTTATCAAAAAGGTGGACATTACTGTGGTGTGCCTTGTGTATATATATATATACATACATATATCTAAGGATTTGCTTTTATCGTGCTTCAAAACTTAAAGTTACAGAGAAGCCGGAGAAAGAAAACAACCTCATGTGAAATCCGCTTAAGAGTGCACAAAGGTGAGAAAAAATTGGCCGACGGAATTTTGTCTTCAATTTGCTCTGGGCTTCCAGCTTGTCCCTGGAAAGGCCAAGACTAGGTCCATTAGTTGCTTAACCAGACAAATATGGATGTGTAAACAAGTTAAACAAGGCAAAAGCTTAAAAACGATAGATCAGAATAGTCGACCTGCACGACATTGTCAACAGTGTGGGTTGAACGGTTCAGGATGTTCTCAACGAGAGAGAAAAGAGGGGCGACGTCAAACTTTTCATCAGAGTGAACATGGGTGGTGTAAATTTGGTCGAGGATTTGGTCATCGGAGAGGGTCAAAGGGTTTTGTTCCTTCTCACCAGAGTTGATAAAAGCCTTAATGATACCAGCCATGGCTGATTCTTCACAAGAAACTGCTACCTAGGCTAGTGGGTTGGCGATAAAAGTTTATGCTTCAGAGAGGGAGGAGATAACTTATGGTGTATGGATGTGAGACTATGGGTCACTATTTAAAGCCTCCACGCGGGTGGGGTTGAAATAATTCGGACGGGTCGGTGCACTATTGTTCGGATCCCCAGAGAAAAAGCAACATGAAATTTTTATGTAAATTGAGATCAGACTTGGATTGCATACAGAGAGAGATAAATAGCGAGAGAGGGGGAGTTTATTGAGTATGATGTTAATTACGTATAATTAAATGCCCTGTAAGTAAATATGTGTGGACCACCAAGCAGCAAGAAGGAACAAATACTATACTATGCATGGATACGCGTGATCGTGGGAAGACGGTGAGGACATGTGTCGGATTGTTAAAATTAAAACTTTTTTTTGTAAGGAAAGAAAGACAACGTGAAACATGTGGAGGTGTCAGGATTCTCGACCATCGTCACTCTTATGATGTCAGCCCTAGCTCTCATTCCCGGTGTCCTCTTTCTTGTTTTTGCCCGCATGGAGGGTAAATTTGGATAAAAATAAAAGTTAAGAAAGTGTTACATCACTTGACAGATTACTTATTTTCAAGGAATATTCATACACATCAAGAAAGCATGCTTAGCGTTAAGATTGTGTTGCTTAATCCATTATGTGAGGTGGTGTTGCGGCATGTACAGTGGATCTCTACTCATCAATGCCCATTGATCATTTGTTAGATTTATGTTGCAAGGGCTGACACACGGTGATCCAGGTCAACCTTGCAGTAGCTTGTTGTGAGCATTCTGACAGTCGGTATATAACACAACCTTCTGCATTTTAATTTGTTTGCGAACCTACACTCTTGTTCAAATAGTTATCAATTCTACCTTTAGTACTGAGCAATGAGCATAAGCCTACCTCCCTGTGGAAGCCCATTACCCCGTCTCCTCTGTCATCCCGTAGACAACCCCCGTAGGCTGCACCAAAATGCTGTGTCCATACAGATCCATCCAAATCTACTTGCACTGTGCTATTAGCCAGTGGTGTCCACCTCTCTCCCATCTCATCACCTCCATGAAAAACTTGGTGCCTGAGTTTGCTGTTGATTACACGTTCCATCAGAATTACAAGTCGTACCACAATTATTAATCTATCACAAGTCACAATATAACATACTAAAATTCAAACTTTGACGGGGGTTTCTATATTTAACACCCAATAATTACCAAATACCATTTTTTTTCTTAGAAAGATGCATGTAAGTGGGGGGAAAAACGTTAAGAAAAAATTAAAAGGTAGAATGATAAGTAAAGAACCTGTAAATTTTAAAATTTCAAGTGCGTTACTTCCTATAAAATGAGTTGTAAATTACTACAAAAAATTGTCAATACCTCGTTAAGTGCTTGTTAAAAAAACAGTCAAAATCAATTAAAAAATACTTTCATAGAGATAGAGATGAAAATTCTAAAACACACTTATTTTAAATACATAAAATCATTCTACAAAAAAGTTAATTTAAACAGTTACTAAAAGTAGGAAACAAGCGTGATTTAGAATTTTGCAACTTATAAATTCTATTTCTGCCATCCTTCCAAAACTAAATGATGCCAGACTGTGTCTGGTGATTGTCTCATGTGCCTATATCTAAATAAATGATCAAAGACTTGAACCGAATTATGATGATTAACAGATAACAAGTAACGTTGGAGTAACCAGACACTCTAGCGATCCGTACACACTCCATGCATGACATGACATGACATGTGGGTAACCCTCACTCATTTCTTACTCTGCCCGTGTCTCGTTCTCTCCCCTTCACGTGCTCTCCCCCGCACCTTCGTCTTCTCTTGTTCATACTTACGTATTTGTTTAATCAAGTTCTTGCTATCCCCGTATGATTCCACCCCCAACGCTTCACATAGAGTAACGTTAGAACTTAGCTTTGACTAATTTGCGCATCTCAGGTCATCAATTAAAGTTGTTTCTACTTAATTAATGCTGTTTAATTTTACTTAATTACGCACATTTCCCTACCCTTTCACTTTTCTGGGGCTGTTTGCCGTAAAATGTGGAGATTCCGATTGTGAACAACCATAGCGAACTCTTTTTGGTTTATCCAAAAATATTACTATAGTATTCTATGATCTCTTTATAATTGAATTATATAATATTCATTATGCTTTCCGCATTCCGTGTAATTGTATTATTATACTGTGCGTGCATACTGCCTTTTTACTTACCCGCAAGCCACGACCGGAAAAGGCCACATGCTTTTCCGTCCCTCCCTTGATGCTGCCTCAACTATGTTCCACTTTTTAGTGGAAAAATTGATTTCTAATTTTTGTGATTTTAAGTTTTAAGAATATATCTGGGTATGATAATTGAAAAGCTAAAACCATGAGTCTACGGTAATGGTTCTTCCAAAACTTTGATACGTAAATGTAGGGTTTGTTTGGGAAGTAACAAAATCTAGGTTTCAAACCTTGGTTTTACAGAATCCGAAGTAAGTATGTGAGAGAGTTTTATCTCGACTTACGTGAAAGTGATTTTGGATACGAAGGATGGGAGAAGTTTGAGGGGAGAGGATAGGGAAACCGGGTGAGGCGGTGAGCAGGTTTTTTTAAAAAAAAAAGAATTAATTGCGGTGAGAGCCAAAGTGGTGTGAAGGGGAAGGAGACAAGAGAGGGAGGACAGATGTGAGAGGAAGGGCCTCACTCATTTATTTATTTATTCAGTGACGACAAAAAAAAAAAGGACCACGGGACGAGGTTCACTCATTAGTCGTTATTGTGTGGATTCTCTTTTGGGACCTGGGGACATGAATGCGAATATGGCCCCTTTCAGATTTTTAAGATATCATTGGAGATGAGAAGTTCTTGTCGTTTAAAATGTAAAATATCATGACCTGACCTGACCGGATAACCCTCTCCTCCTCTTTCCTTCACACGCTTCATCTCTCCAGTTGCCTCCATATCTTCTTCTTCTTCTTCTTTGTTATTTAAAACTTTGTGGAATATAAAATTTATGTAGATTTTTCACTCAGAATTCAAACATTTATTTATTATGTTGTACTTCTTTTTTCTCTTGTTTTTGTTCACATCCATTTGCTTAAAAACTTTGAAGCTGTGACGCAAAAACTCTATTCATAAAGCCGTTGCACCCTACTTATGACTCAAAGCCGTTAGTGTTTATTCATCTACATTATAAAAATGTATGGAATTCGCATATAAGGTGACTGCGATGCCATTATGGCAAATATTGTAACCTTTGTTCAATCAAGTCTTTGCTCCCACATGAATCCGCCCCAATGCTTAAAATATAAAAAAAAATCAGCTTTGCGCTGTGCCGACTAATAGCTAGTACTGTTTGTACTTAGCTCATGATCTTTAGTGATGGTTTGGATTAGTGGTAGAATTTATTTTTTTAATGTAATTTATAGTCTACAAAGTAAGCATGTGGGAGGAATTTTATTTTTGCTTATGTAAACACACTTTTCAAATACTATAAACAAACCCTTAGTAGTATTTAGTGTCCGTTTAGATTAGCGGTAAAAAACACATTTTATCACAACCTAAATATGAAAAATGAGTTTTATTTCAAATCGCATCACCGTGAAAGGTGCAGAATCCAATTGTAAATCCTTCGCCTCCCTGTTGTGGCAGATTTTTCAAACACATTTATAAATGCTGAAACCAACTATGAATAAAAATCCATGGTAGTCTCATAAGCTACTATCACATGCTTTTCAATTACATTTTTCAAGTATGTGTTTGGTTAACAAGTTTTCATGATATGGTTTGATGGGAAGTGTTAGCTTTAATTCAGTTTTTATTAGCATTAGTACTGTTTCTTTTTTATTGTAGAAGGTTATTTAAGCGTAGCAGGCCACAAAAATGGACAACAGGACGAACATGATTTATCACCCGAGCGCGTCCCCTGTTGTTGTTTTGATATGAAAACAAAAAAACATGGACTGACCATACACTGGAACCTCCTGGAAAACACATGGAAAGGTTGAGATTTAATGAGAACAAAACTCCCAGTAACTTAAGTGGACAATATAAATATGTTATCATTAACTTGTCCATCCATACTCGTCCATTAGCATAAGATTTGTGGGCCATTTAAATCCCATAAATTATACGAAGAGCTTTTGTAAAGGAGATCCCGTTGGTGGGACCACTGGATGGATACGCGTGAATGAAAACACAAGGCAGAGGACGATGAGGCCCGCACCGCAGCAATCCCTCACCCACCATCTGCTGTCCATCACTCTATTGTAATATCTGTCCTTTTTTTTAAGACAAAAAAAAGTGTTAGTAAATTAGAAGTGTTTTCTCACGTGTAGTGTAAATGAGATAAAAAAGGAGGATGGCAAAAACAAAACAAAAAAAAGGATAAAAAGGGAGGACGTGAAACATGTGAGGATGTTAAAAGAAATACTTTTATTTAAATCAAGACAACATTTTTGACATACTTATTTTAAATTGGGTAAAAATATGGTTAAAAACAAAAGTTAATTCTTTTTATTGCTTTGTAAAAAAAAGTTAATTCAAACACTTCACAGGAAGAAGGAAAGAAAGGGACACGTGACGTGAGGGTGTCGGAATTGTGCAGGCAGACGACACGCCTATGGTGTCACCGCTTGCGCTCATCCCTCACGTGATCTTTTCTCAAGAAGAGTGGGCTGGAAATGTTACACTTGTGTTGCTTAGGTGCATGAGATTATTATCACTTTATTTGCTTTTTTGGGGGGAAAGATCACTTTGTTCGCTACTTTTCTTTTTCTTTTTCGCACTTACACCACCCCAATATTCTTCAAAAAACATAAAAATAAGTCACCTTTTAAACATATATCAATGATTTTAGACTAATCCAATACCACTAGATCCTTTAATTAAAAACAAAGTGCTTCGTCATAGATTCTTTCCATGTCAAAGGGAGAACCAAACCTCTCCAATTGGATTAAGGACCTGATGAGGAATTATCATATTACATTGTAATGCTTACTTTATTTGTTACTTTAGCATGACCATTAATTCCGCGCTCTAGAATCACTTTTTTATATGCTTTTTAAGAAAATATTTGTCTCACTTTATTACTTGATACAGTTAAAATGCATTCAACATAAATTAATCCAGACGGGTTAGAGGTATTAAGTGTTCAATTTTTTGTTTTTAAAAAAATAAAACTAAGAAAATTGATGCGTGATTAGGGTGCCTGTGCATTGGCCAATGAGATTTAACTTTTGAAATACAAAATAAGAAAAGTTAATTTAAATAGCATTGTTTATGTCAATTTTAGAAAATATTTTACATTGCTCTATTAAAAAAAGAGGTAATAATCGACATTAATCATTAACTTTGTAAATTTAAAATAGCCTGCACTACAAAATTCTTGCTTGTACTGTAAAGAAATTAAAATTGAAATCAAAGCATCGAGCATCCTTGTTGGTGTACAATTGTTTAGGAGAATTACTGCGAAGGATATGATCAGAAGAAGGAAGGTCTTATACTAATTTTTTGGCATCAGCCCATTAATGCCACAGTAAATGAAGTGTGATGCATAACTCCAGGATTAAACGGAGAGGGATTTACTATAAATTATCAAAAAGAACAGTTACTGGAAAACATGGATATCACGGGAATTCCACGTTTTACAGCAACACAACCCCCAGATAACTAGATTACGGGGTTCAAATTTTCATCCTGCGGAGATAATATATATATATATATATCAGTTAATCTGTTGTAAAAAATCAACTAACTCTTGTAACATTTGAAAACTATTATAAAATGTTTCTAACAACTAAAAATAACAAAATCAATTAATGAAAATGGCATGGGTTTTTCAAAACAGTTTTAAAAAGGAGAAAAAAAAAATGTTTGAATAATAGTTTTAAAAAGGTATGAATAAATATATTGAGATTGAAGTGTGAAGCTTAGAAAAAGCCATTGAGATGAGAATATATAAGGGGTTTGACAATTTAACTTTGTAGATATTATTATTTGATGTGTGGGGAACCGCTGAACAGTACAAACAGAAGAAAGCGAATAGCAGAGCATGAGGCCTGCAACAGCCAGTGTGTTCAACTGTCCACATTGCAGAAATGTACGGACGTGTGTGCCATCGTGACTCACGCCTCCCCAACTGATTTACATATGAGCTACTGAAAAAGGAAAACACCCATCAATATAATAATTGAACAGTACAAATATGTGACCGTTCCTCCAATCCAAGCCACTCATCCTTCATACAATGTACTCAAGTTCCTTATAAAAATAATCAATAGCGATTACATAATTCATTAAACTATTCATATTAAAAAATAATTAATTTTGCCCATATTCAAAGTTGCCATCCCTCTCCTATTTTCTTTTTTTTTTATGACTCCTGTGCACCACTGGTAAATGCAAATAAAATTTTTGATCCTCTCATAAATGATTTCTTCACAGATTTAAAACCGTGCTCGCCCATTTTGGTGTTCTGAAATCAAGACGACCCGGGGTCACACTACACTGGTCGACGATCACAACGCACGAAGATCCTCTCCCTTATTCCCTTTCTGCCCTTCCTTGTAAAACCAGCAAGTTGTGCGGGTGCTCGGCGTTTGAGTGTTTCAGGTAATTAAGAGTTGCATTTTTGCGTTTTGGTCATAAATCAACTATCCCCGACGTCCACTGTGTATCATTAAAAAATTGTCAGGTACAAATCCGCTTCCTCATCTGGCTAAGTAAAATGTTGATTAACGCGACTGCTCCATAAGAAGGCCATGGCAATGAAACGTAGTTAGGCAGAAATGTTGAGAGCATGAAAAACGAAGATTCGCTTAGAAGCGATCAAACTAAGTTACAACAGCGGCAATGCTAATACTAATAATAGACTTGCTTCAAGATCAGGCATAGGAGGGAATATGGGTATTAGTGTGAATTTGGTCGATGATGCTTTGGTCGTAAGAGGGGGTAAAAGGGCAGTGCTCACTCTCAACGCAGTTAAGAATAGCATTCTCACCGATTTAGTCGATCATGCCCAAGAACAAAATCACGTCTTTCATCATACGACCCAGAAAAGTATGAAAATTATGTCACACATTTTTTTAATTTCTTTTTATCAAAATAACTCATCTTCAAAAACAAATGACAAATCAACTACCCCTGCAATAATGGGCATCTGGTGATCATAAGAAATTATTGTTCCTCGTTTACGTTTCAGAAAAATGGAGAAAAACTCGGTACAGAACCATGGAGGCATAGAATAAGGTCCCGTTTGCTTAAAAGAAATGAACCATAGAATAAGTGCATCAAGTGGTCACAGGATTCTTCGAATTAAAATCTAATCGGACCTCTCACGTGTAGTTCATGTTAGTTGAATACCAGATAACATCAAATCCTAAAATTCTTCCCCTCCGCTTCTTAACAAACCTGTAAATAAGTTCATTCCTGTTTAGAATCAAGCGCGTAACTATGAAGGCTATAGGCAAGCATTTAAAGTTTTAACTAAATACATTAGAAGACACAGACATAACATTACAAAGAGAGCCCCAGCACAGCAAGAAACACAAACTGATAAGGAACCTCACCCATGCTAAGCTATAAAGCTAATAATTAACACACCAGATAGATTACATATATAGGCATCCTTATTAGACCAGAGAGAGCGTAGCCCGAAACTCTTCATCTTCTAGCCTACGCCTTCTTTCATTAGACTTAACCAGCCAGGCCTAAGCTTTAATTTAAGCCCAAGAATTGGCAGTTCCCTCAACGAAGGCCGCGGCTGATGCTGCTGCTGCTGCTGCTGCTGCGAATTACCATTTCATGATATGTTTTAACCTTCTCGTGATATTCTTTGACCGCAAGCTCAAACCCATTCTCCAACAAGCTCTCTTTCCATCTCTCAAACTCGGCCACCGTCTTCAAAATTGTGGGGCCGTCACCACTCAGCACCAGAGATGCTCCTCTGATGAACAGAACCCATCCACCTTCGTTCTTGTGCGAAATCATGTTCCGTATTTCATCCGGCACAGTTTCAACAGTCTTGTAAGACTGTGGCACAAGCAAGCTCTCTATGCCACTCCAAAATCGGCCCAAGAGGCTCCTGTCCTCGTCCACATGGAACAACTCTATTGAAATCCTGGCCTTCTTTAAGATGGGTTCATCTTTAAGCTCAGTGGCGTACATAGTGAACTTTCGAGTCCACCCTGAGTCATTTCCCCCAAACAAAAATATGTATTTCTGCTCCCTGACCTGTTTCAATAAGATATTACAAATTCAATTAATAGTCAATGGAAGCTGAAACCAAAGATTCTAAAGAGATCTGCATTCTTCTTTGGTGAGTGTTGCGTGGTCCAAAGCGCTTACCCATAGGTCAATGGAGGGGTGGTGAATATTGCAGACAACTGTTTCAACCCAGTTGGTGCCACTTTCAACTTTGGTTTCAGTTCTGGCTCCACTGGAGGCGGTGAAGGGAAAGGCCTTCATCCCCTGAACCTGAATCAAGTGGAATGCGTCAGTGTTAAGAACCTTCCCTTGAGGGTTCAGCACCACAACCATCGGCTTCTTCCTGAAATGCCATTCTTCCCTAATGTACTTGTACCCTGCTACACTTCCAAAATGCTTCACCACGTACCATGGCATCTGAGTTTTCAGGATTTCAAATTTCTCGCGCAAGTGGTCATTCCACTCCTCCACGATGGGAATCCACACAATCTTATATTGGTTGTTTGCCTTGATGAATTCGTAGAGTGGAACGAGAATTGATACTTCTTGCTCCGTGATGTCCAGAGTGGAAATGAACAAGAACAAATGCTTCATTCTCAGCACATCAATGTCTACCTGTTTAGACAACAAATTGAACAAAATCACAAAGATGCAAAACACCAATTGAAGACAGGAACGCGCATTTTCACGAAAAACATACAATACAAGTTTAACGGAAGAATCCTCAAATTAGTCTGTATGATTAGCAAATATACTGTAACTACCACACCTCAACATGTTTCTCCTTTCTGTAGGACCAGGGAAATTATGCCAGAGTATTTATATTTGAATCGAATTACTTAACAAAATCCAGCGTTATCAGTGATAGCACATTTTCTGGAAAAGAAAAGGGCTTCCCATGGCCTCATTGTATAGAGAGAGAGAGAGAGAGAGTAAATAGCAATAACAGTAATAGGAGTTACAAACCATTTGTTTGGTAGCACCATCAAACAGTTCCTGACGTCCATCCTTCGAGAAAATCAGGACCTTAAAAAGCCCAACTATTTCAGACGGGGTTCGCAGGCGTTCCGTCAGCCTTCCATAGGACTCTAACTCCTCTGTAATTACAGAGAAATCATCAAATCAGCATCCAGCACGGCTCCATTTTAAAGGAGGGAAAACACAAGTGCTTTAAAAAGTTTTTTTAAGAGTTAATGCATAGAAGATCAGACAGCTCTTTATGCTCCACCTATCTGTTGCTTGCAGATCAAGATCAGCTTCCTCAATTTGGTCAGCACTATTCTAGTTTTTTGCCCGAAATAGGACAATTCCTGCCTTTGCTCCCTGAAACCATAGCAATAATAGTCACTTCACATATTTGCTACATAGTGAAGAATTATGACTAAGCAAGACTTACGAATCAGTGGTGAGGCAATCGATCTGAGTGACAGAGGCTGCAATAGTGATAATCGCCCAATAGACACCAACAGGGATAAGATCCATTGCATGTGCCAAAGAAGGCACATCCACTGCGTCATAAGAGTTGAGCTTCTGAAGCTCAAAGACGGCCTCAATCACTTGCATAGCGGCTTTGATCAGATTATTTATCTCATAAATCTCCAGGAAATGTTCCCGCAGAGCAGCTGGCTTCGTCAAGGCAGGGACTCGCTTGAGTATGGCTACTGATTTAGCCAATTCATCATTTGGCTGAAGCTGAGAAAGCCACCAGAACTCGCCATATTCCAAAGCAAAAGCGGCAAGAGTCAGAATAGCTTTTGCTTGCCAAGAATAGTCGGAGAGCAAATTCAGAATCGTCATAGTAGTCTTGTGAGCAGTATCATCACCGGGAGTCTTGCAGCACATCTGCCACCATCAAACCATCACTACCCTCTCATTCATATTTCTCTTGACTGAATTCTTAATCCTTAAATTACTGAGGCAGAAAATGCTCATAAGTTAAGGAAAAACAGAAAGATTACAGAAGTACCGACCTCAGAAGAAATTTCCCTCAATGTGCACAATGGAGAAGTGAAGGTGGCCTGGGGAAGTTTGTCATCAACACACGTGAGCGTTTCATGGTTTCCGTCCAAGACATTGTCCACGATGTGGGTGGAACCCCGAAGGATGATGTAGACAATGGCAAAAAGAGAGTCGGCATCGAACTTGGTGTCGCTGGGGAGATGGGTAGCGGAAACCATCTCCAGGATCTCTTGATCGGACATGGTTAAAGGGTTTTGAACTACTTCATCCTCCTCGCGTTCGAAAAGGGATCTGAGGGAACGCCTTAAAGGAGCCATGACGTGAAATTCCGATGCCGTGATGAAACTCGTGGTGATGAAGATGAACTGTGAAACGAATAGCTACCATTATAGGTTTTTTCGTTTTGTTATTACGGTTTTACTAATTTGTTACTAACTTACTATTACAGTTTACAATCTACCAGATATTTTGTTCCACTCCAATTCTTCACGTGCTTTTTTAGACCCGGAAAAAGTGCTTTCGTCCGGTTCAGGAAAAAGCTGGACCCTTCAATTCTTTAAAGATTATTTTTGCATGAAATAAAAACTGAAACCGTCTCTAAGCTAGGATTGTTCTTGTACTTAAGATTGCTTACAATATTATGTTCAGTTAATGATAACTTATAAAAGTATGTCTGAAAAATTTTCTTGCATATATTTATATTTTTCACGGTAAATCATATTTAAAAATAGTCTATAAAGTTTTCTTTTTTGGTACGGCTCCACAAACTCCCACCGTCCATTCATGAGGATTGCGACAATGACAAATGACAAGGTAGTGGACATGCTGTCACCGTGAAGCCTTTTTTTTTCTCC
Source organism: Vachellia collinsii (assembly GCA_006871305.1). NCBI lineage: Eukaryota > Viridiplantae > Streptophyta > Magnoliopsida > Fabales > Fabaceae > Vachellia > Vachellia collinsii. Next base: position 1,284 of record QFDD01002200.1, on the reverse strand, counting down.
CGCCAAAGGATTTTTTTTTTTTCCTTAAGGCAACGGTAATGTAATGTGAGCAGCAGCTCAAGTGTATGATTTTCAAGTTTAGAGAGTATTTAGGGAGGTAGTTATAAATCATCCATAAATAAAATACACATGGTGATAATAGGATTTAAACTCACCACAGTGAATTCTCTAAGAGCTGAATCAATTTTTGTTGGCAACATGGTTTCTACGATGTTAACAGCTTAGCATCACGGCTGGGCCTGTTATTAGTATATGGAAGATTGCGTAGCATGCGCTGGGCCTGATATTATTAATAGGCCTGTTAATATCACTTGTCTATACATGCATAAATGTCATCAAACGTGATGCCCAAAAAAAAATAATAATAATAATCCTCAACTTTTGTGTTGAAGAAAGGAGAGATATTAGGTGAAGTGGGGCCAAGATGCTGCGCGTCAATTTTTAGTGAAGAGACAGTAGAAATCTCTAGAGAGGAGCGAGGCCATGTGGGTGAAATTTCATGTGGTCCTCACTGAGCAGGCTCGTAACGCGCCCTAAACCATTCTTCCCTTTGGTTTTTGTTTTTATTCCTTACCTCCCCTCTTTCGGAGTTACACGTACGCACGGTGGGGATATTTGTGTCAACAGAGGGCTCATTGAAAAATTTTACATGGAGGAAATGTTTTGTACCATTTATCAACTGCCATCTGTGCATCATAAGATGGAGATTGCTCGGAGAAGTTAGCCGCTGTACTGTTATGTATTTATTTTATTTAAAGTTACCAATTTCAGTTTTCTATTTGAAAAAAAAAGAGAGAGGAGGAGGTTATCCCGGCCAACTCATAGTGACGTCTCCACCACTACCAGCATGCTCCTGCCGCAGCTATTATGATAATGATATTGTTATCCTATGAATGATTACGAGCACGTTGGGTTGCTTTAATGAAGCAGCGGCTGGAACGAGGCCAGATGGGCCTGGAAGCGGAAAGTTGTCATGAATACAAAGTTCAGGTGGTTAGTGTTGTGAGGTTTCTAACACATGAGACTCATCAGAATGATCTTTCCTGGGCAATCCTCTCTGTAGAGCTCGATTTCTCCGTGAAAACATGTTTATTATGGAAATGGTCTATGCCGCCACGCCTTGCAGTGGTGGTGGATAGACACCCACATTATATCAAGTACGAGAATCAAAGAAATTTATATCCGAGGGTCATCTATTGTTCTCTCTTTGGTTGCATGTGAAGCTAAAAGATTCATATTCACCCAAAAAATCTTGGTCCCACGCGTCTCGATTCTTTGATGGAA
>QFDD01002199.1:0-22044 GCA_006871305.1 Vachellia collinsii | reverse complement strand
TGACAGTAGTAATCCAGCAGCAAAGAACAATTAAATAAAATTTTTACACTTTGTAACTTTTCTAAAAACAATGACAATGTTAAATTTATACCATTTCAATATTTCATCTTTCAACCCAAATTCCAATTCTAGACAACACTCATCAAAAGACAAAAATCCCAATTTTAATTTAGTTTCTTACTTACACATGCACGTACACAGATTTGGTAACATTCATAGTAGTGAATTTGGTAACACAGTTTTTCAACAACCTTAATACCACAGATTTGGTAACACAGTTTCTATTGCTACATGAAAACTTAAAAATGTTAACAAGAGCATAAAAATAATGAAATGCTCAGAATCTGTGGAATGAATGAACATACAAGAGCAGAAAAATAAACAACACAAGCTCAATATTGCTCTAGAAGTTCAAGAAAATATTCACACCAACGCTCACAGATGTAGTCAATATCCTCTTCTGGGAAGGATTCAGCAAGTTCAAACATCTGAGATATCAAAGTCATATAAATCATTAATTAATTATCTAAATCCAAATAAGAGAACATTAAATTATATTAAAAATTAATGAAGAATATATGTACTTCATCACTAAACTCAGTCATGCCTAAAGAGATGACATTAAATATATGTCTTAGCACATATAAGCCACATAAATTGGACAGCTTTGGTTGCCTATGACTCTATAAAGGAAACAAGTCATTAGCAAAATCATAAAAAAACACATATCCACTAATTCTCATTCTAATAAGCTCTCATTTAAGAAATTCACAAACAAGCATCATTTGCTTACCTTTGGTGCGATCCATTCAGGGTCTTTCACCTCATGTATGCGCTTACATAAAGCAACAACTTGGTATGTTCTCATGGCCCTAGCATCAAAATGATAGTAGTAACTTCTTTTGATGACCGGATTTTCTTTGAAAAGTAAAGTTCTACATAAGCAAGCTTACCCATCCATTGTCTTCTTCAATTCCTTCCCCGGTTTGTAATGAAGTGAGCATAAAAAGATGATAGCATTGCTCTTCATAGATAAAAGAATCAACTGCCAATGCTCACTACAAAAAGGAATGAATATGAAGCAAATACAAAAAACGTTTTATTATTGAAATGTAGCTTATTCTCACAAAAAGGAATTGAATGTTAAGAAAATACCTGTGGATATAAGGTGCTATGAAACACTCAATTCTCCCTTCACTGAGCCTTTCTGATAAATATTGATGTCTCAAAGGAGTGTTTCCTTTCTCTTGGATGTGAATTGGGCAAAGGAATCCAAATTTACTTCTCTTATTGGAGGAAACCAAATGTCGATGCATGTACCTATTATGAAGCAAGTATTTTAGTAAGGGTTAAAATATTTTAATAACAATTAGTTTAGAAGAGAACATTTACATCATAAACACTTGGACAACTACATCAGTAAGTTGTTGCTTTGGAGCTACAAGGGCCACTAAATTGTCCCTTTCAACATAGACTAGCACCCTTTCCTTCCTCACAACTGCTCGATCCATTGGCAATAATTTTTCTTTAAAGGATTTATCATATGACATCAAAATCACCTGTTGTAGAGCATTGAGCTGGGATTGTGGATGGGGCTGCAATTGAGGGGGTGAAACTGGTTGATTGGATGGAGTTGCAATCGGATTTGTGACAGGGGTGGCCTTGACTCGAACCATATGAACAGGTCTCCTTGGCCAAAAGATAAAAGTCTTCACAGCATTACCCACATTTTTCACTTCATCCGTGGGGATTGGGACAAGAGCATCCGCAATAATGACCTCTTCAACCACAACTCTCACTTGATCATCTTGTAGTTGTGTGTGGTGGATAGTTGGCCCTAAGTTATGAATGCTACCACGTGCTACTAACTATCTTGAAGGATCCTCAACATACAGTTCACAAGGTTCACTATTTAGAATGGTGTGACCCTCTGATGTACGCCCAATATTAGAACAACTCTCTTTAGTACTCTGAAGAGCTGTAGGATTCTTGGGGACACTTATCTCCTATTTAGAGCTCATCATAGACATCATTTCATCCTTCATTTTGTTCATTCAAGCTTCTAATTGGGCTTCTAACCTCGCTTCTAATTTTGCAGATACTGAAGCTTCTACCTCTGCCCTCACCTTAGCCAACAAAGCATCCATCTCATCCTTCGGCACCATACTTGAGGGATAGTAACTAGTAGGTTGTCCGAAGTAGTCTCTTAGGCCAACCCCACTTCCAACTCCCCTTACTCGCCCACCATAATCTGGTTTCCCCACAGCAGCAGTCAAAATATCATTCTGTCCATCGGGCTTGAAGGTTCCAGCAGCTTGTTTTTGTTGAATTTCTTCCTGTGACATATCGATTAAAAAACATTAGAATTCATATAGTTATGTTTCTAAATCAAAGAATTTGTGTACTTACAATCTGTTCAGCAATTAAACGAGCATGTTCACTTGAATATTGCCCACTTCTTTTTTGGTGAGCGTACTTCCATCTATCTTCACGATGTATCGGAGATGGTGGAGAAACAATGGTAGAAGGATCAGATTTAGCTTGATCTTCCAACCTCTTTCTCTTGGCTGTCAACAAATCTTTCTCAGCCTTTGCATAGCCCCCTCGAGACATTGTGTGGGGGCAATCATTCTTACGACCATGCTCTATTGCTTTAGCCCTTTTTTCCAAAGCTTGTGGTGTAGTTCGAATTCTGCAGAATTCTTCCCAAGTGTCCTTATCAATGAATGGGTACTTGCTGCAAGCAGTAGGTCGAAGTTCACCATCTTTCACCTCATTATGCACATAATGGTGAGCTAGCTGTGTCTTGAATGCTCTCCAGCGTGTGCAACAATAGGACCATGTCTTGTGTTTCAAGGTCTCATTGTTAGGAACATCGTAAGTGAGCTGCAATACTTACCATTCACATTGTTAGTAACAAAATGATAATTATTTAATGCTTGTAAAACTAAGAAAAATGTTTTTATACCCGGATTGTGCCCCAAATATTGTACTTCACACGCTCTGGAACATTGTCCCACTCCTCTTCCAAGATGCTTGGCTTGTTGCGCGCTAGGAGGCCAATATAACTGATATACCTGGTCGTGTTAGGCCCGATAGGTTTCCAATACCTATCAAATTGAATTGGTATCTTTTGCCCACTATTTCGATCTTTGGTGATCTTCTTCAATCTTGTGCCACTTCTACCCTTCCTTTGTGTGGATTGGCTACTAGATGCAATCGGTCTCTCGCTAGGGCCACCTTGATTGTCGCTAGGCCCACTATGATCCTCCATATTCCTGTTTATAGAATAATACAAGGTAAGTCATTTAAATTAAAATAACATCACATGAAATAAATAAATGAATAATTTGAACATAATCTAAAAAGAAATAACTAACTTTTGAATAATGTCATATTGGGATATCCTCCCATATCCCTTCATGATGATCATTTCTTGTGCCATGTTCATCATCCACTTCTGCTTCTTCATTCAATTTAGGTAAACCCCTTGAGAATGAAGGAGTCTCAAAAATATCAAAGTTTGAACAATTTTTATCATCAACATCAAAGACTCTTTTTCCTTGCAAAGCCACTGACCAACTTTTATTTGCAGGATCGATGGTATAGAAAACTTGTTTTGCTTGGTCTGCCATTATAAAAGGTTCATCCCCAAAACTTCTATTATTTAAATCAACTAGTGTAAATCCTAACCGATCAACCTGAACACCATTATTAGCATTGACCCACTTGCATTTGAAGATAGGAACTCTAAATTTAGCGTAGTCCACCTCCCAAATCTCTTCGATGACCCTATAATAAGACAAAGTAGCCACTTTAGGTTTCTTATCTTTCGAACTAGAAAAGTGCATAGATTCAGCTACTAACATAACACCAATATTTTGCACAATACTCTTATCATCCAAAGACTTTGTATAGAATGAATACCCATTGATATCAAATGCTATCCAACTAATCACTTCAAGCTCGAGACCATGCGCTAACCAATTAACTACGTCAGACACACATTCCTCTTTCCCAACCTTTTCGTTAAACCAATGTGCAAAATTTTTATTGTTCTCCTTAATCAACCTTTGCTCAGTCATTCTCATTCTCTTGTTTTCTATCCTTACAAGTTCCTTATGAGTGGATATGTAATATTGAACTTCATCAATGTTATTCAAAATGTGTAAGTGTACCTTTTTCATTTCATCAAGGCTCACACTCTTCACTGTAACCCCACGTTTACCCCCTTCTTCTTCACGTCGTTTAGGAAGGCCAATAGGTCTTACTTTTGATAAGTAATGTTGACAGAACTCCATTGCTTCCTCGGAAACATATTTTTGAACAATGGATGCTTTTGGTCGGTTTGGATTCTTCACATACCCTTTTAGGATTTTCATAACTCTTTCAACTGGGTACATCCATCTTAAATAGATAGGGCCACAGATCTTAATCTCTCTGACTAAATGAACAATTAGATGTACCATGATATCAAAAAATGCGGGGAGAAAGAGTTTCTCAAGTTGACACAAGATAATATATGCTTCATGTTCCAATTCTTCTAATTTCTCAATCTCAAGGACTTTATTGCATATAGCATTGAAGAAAAAGCAAAGTCTTGTTAAAATGTGTCTCAAATCATCTTGAAAGATGCCTTGAATTGCAACTGGAAGTATTTGTTGCATTAAGACATGACAATCATGAGACTTTTAGCCCACTAATTTCAAATCTTTCATTGACACAAGCTTCTTACGATTTGAAGCATACCCTGATGGCACTTTGATGTTGTGTAAACACTCACAAACACTTATCTTCTCTTCCTTGGACAGAGTATGAGTAGCTGGGGGACAATAAGTCCTCTTACCGTCTGAACTTGGATGTAAATCCTCTCGTATTCCCATTTCTTGCAAGTCTAATCTTGCCTTCGCACCATCTTTGGAGCTGCCTTGTATGTTAAGAAATGTTCCAACAATACTATCGCACACATTTTTCTCCACATGCATGACATCAATGCAATGCCTTACATCAAGTTTCTGCTAATACAGAAGATCAAAGAAGATTTATCTCCTTTTCCAAATATTTTTTTCACTTCGACTTTTCAAAAACCTTACATCAAGTGTGTGTATATCTCCTCAACACTTAGTCTCCTCTCATTCAAACATTCTACACAAGGGTAGTAAAACCTCCCACCAACTTCATTAGCATTTCTTTTAGCAAATTCCAAAAAATCTTTCACCCCATTATCATATTCATCACTTGTTCATTTAGCATATATCCAACTACGATTCATATTTGACATCCTAAAGTGGGAAAGAGTAAAAAACATGTTCAATTAACCATATATTTGACTTCCTAAGGAAATTTAGTACATGGGATAGCTAGGAAAACTTAAAATCTTTGTAAATCAAAATGGGGTTGATGACAAGGAACATGTACAAGATTCGTCACCACAAAAAGGGTTCAATTTGATCTAACAACAAAACTGGGAACAATTTATTAACAACTTAGGCAAAAATAAAATTAGAAACCTGGGGTGGAGTAAACTTGTCGATTTGGATATCAGAGCACATGCATGATTGCAGCGACAACTTCTAGAGCACAAGCACTATGATGGCGTCGACGAAACTCTTCACGAAAAACCCAAAAAACTGAAAAAGCACTATGATGGTGTCATTATTATCAATTTTCTTCTTTTACTTTACCATTGTTCAGTAGATATTCAACTCATTCTTGATCTATTTGTCCATTATTACTGAATAACTAAACTACTTCACTGGTTTTTGGCTATGCTTAATAGTAAACTTGAGCTATTGCTTAACAAGTTTAAGGAATGACTAATAGAAAGATATATGTAAAAATATCTTGAGTATTATTGAAATTGAGGTTAAGAAGCTAAGAGCAGACAACTAAATTTGCAGGTCCTAATTTAAAAAAAAACAACACATGCAAAATTAACCAACACCAAGATGGTCAGTAAATTCTTGGGTCAACACAAAGGAATAGGCTAATTATATTAAATCCTTAGAATAGATCTATAAAATGAGTACATACAACATTATTTACTAAAAACTAATGCAGATCACTGTTTACGAAATGTTAATGAACCAAACAAAAATAAAAAAATGCTGGTTCTTTTGTTATTTATGATGGAACTAATAAACATGAGTTACTCATTATCAATCATTATTTATTGAGAAAAAAACTGAAGCCACGTGATGTTTGTTAAATGAGCAAATGATAATGCTTGTTATTTATTAATTCATTATTTATCAATCATTGTTATTTACATACTGCTATATTTATTATTGATTGGATTGGTATTGTCAATTTGTTAACATTATCATGACTAAGTCAGTAACAATGTTTCCATCTCATGCAATAACCAACCCAATCCAAAACATGGATATTGCTATTCCCCTCATTTTGAGCAACAAATCTATGTGATAGTGCAACTAATTTTTTTTTAAGAAAATCTTAAATGTTAATCCCACATTTTCTGTTGGCAAATAAACAATAGTAAAACATGTTTAGAAACAAGCCTCAATCCAAAATTGACAAAATATAGCAAGAAATGAAAATGGAATGAAGTAAACATCAGAAGGGTATGTCATTCAATATTATATTACACTCAATAAACTAAATGCAGTCTTTTTAGGTGAACAAATGAATAAAATGCTGATGAAATATAAACCATAACACTTTCAACATCAAGCCACAGACAAGATATTGTTTAACAGCAATTTATAGTAGGGCTTACAAATATCAGCATTTCATAAAGGCCCCGGGTTCAGGTCCAATAAATAGGAAAAGAAAAATCAATAAATGCCACACTAAATAAGAATATCCTCAAGTTATACCTGATAAATTGCTTAGTTTGCTCTGCATTCCTGCAGTTTTGGAGGTCGATCAGTTGTAAGTAAAATAAGTGGTACAAAATCTTGACTAGCCTCCACAACCTGCAAGTCAATAATAATCTGATATTATTCTAAGTAAAATCAAAGTTCAAAACCGTTCTTCATATATGAATTTCCATTTATTTTGGCCAGAATTTGTATATGAATGTTAACAAACATGGACAGTAAAATCCTCAACAAAATCAAAAAAATTAAAGTATTAGTTCCTTTCAAGTATATGAACTTAATAGCATTGCTTTCAAAGGGTGCACGTGAGCATTGAATCTAAGAAAGAAAAGCTTACTGAAGCAGCCCGTTTTGCTCTAAGTCGTTTTCCTACAAAGTTGGCAAGCTTCTTTGCATATAGTTGTCCAGTCTCACTGCAGTAACAAATTGCAGCTTCTTCTAGTAAACAGTTATAAACTTGAAGGAACTTTTCTTTCCAACGAAAAGATGTAAAAAGATTAAGGAAACATCACTTTAAAGATTAAGGAACAGCAACAATTTTACCATCTCAATCGTACAAAACATTATTGAAAGTTCCTTAGAATAGATCTATAAAATAAGTACATACAACATTATTTACTAAAAACTAATGCAATTGTATTAGCAATTTGAACATACGGTTTTAATAATTATTTACAAGATTTTCCTTGGTTAAAAGGTAAGCACTCTTAACAGTGAAGGTCCCATGAGGAGTAGTGATAAACGCTAATAGTAAAATGGTTGTCCTACTTCATTTCGGGACATTTTACGGCTTAATCAACCCAGTTTGTGTGAAATTGGACCTTTTTCCCCATTCATGGTCTTACATTGCATATTTGTTAATACAGAAGGGAAATTGAGTAAATTGTGCCACCCAGTTGTACTTGCATTTGAGCCCAGTGTTTTATGCTTTAACGATGTTCCCTTCGTTTCTTTTGCAGATGTCTAGGTGAGATATTCGAATGCTTGGAGATGAAACTGAAGAGGATGCATTTAGGATTGATTGGAGTGCCACTGGAGCATATACGTCGTGACACAACATCATTAGTCGTGACAATGTCATGACTTCTGGAGCTCTTTTAGCCACATTGGTCGCGACAAAAGCACAATGGGGTCGCGACATACACATCTTTAGTCGCGACTTATTTTACTATAAGTCGCGATGTGAAACGGGAATTGCTGCTGTGCGTTTTGAGCTGAGGTCAGCAACTGGATCTAACTAAATTGGAACAATCACGAACTGGGACGTCATTCTGCACTTTGGAGGGAAAAAATTCAAAAGCCAGGGGAGTTCTCTGTACTCTCTTTCCATTCTACAAATCTTTCTTCAATTTTCTGCACACTTCATCTCCATTTTCCATCTTCCACACTTCCCTTATCTTGCAACCACTTTCTGCTGCACTACTTCCATCTTCATCTTCCTCTTCTGATGGCTGAGTGTAGGAGTGATGGTTGTTGCGTCCAAGGAATCATGAGAGGCTAGATCCTCAGCCTCTTGGTGATGGAGAGCAAGACTTGAGCCAAAGATTCATTGGGGAGTATTCCTAGCCATATCTTGTATTTGAATGTTGTAGAAATCTTTAGATCTAAAGATTTCTATTGCTATGAACTTCAGTTTACAGATCTGTAAATTTGCGATTTGGCTATGTAGTTGGATTGATTGTTGTTCATACAGATTAGAGTATATGAATTTCAGATTTGAATCCTTGTGTTCACTAGGTTATCAATGACTATTGGTAATTAGTTGTGCACTAGGTTTCTGTGATTGTGATTGCAATCTTCCAAAGGCATGAGCATCAATTACTCTTTCTACATTCTGAGTTGCGCTGAACAATGCTTTAAGGAATGTTATTTGACTTGGATTCAATCAAATCTGCATTAATTGAACCATTGGACCTAAGTGATAGCTTAGGATTTATTAATTGAACTCAGAAGGATTGATCTCCCATAACTAGTCAAGGCAAGGATAATTAAGTTTCCATCATTGAGAGTCTATCCACTGTAATCCTTTTTAATCTGAATTTTATTTTCAATCATAGAAGAAAACACCAAAAAAATATTTTACTGCAAGTTTAGCATGTCATTTTGTAGTTTTAGACTAAATCTTCCTTACTTTGCAAATTCAATCCCAACAATGTTTCTAATAACCAATTTAGACTAAGATAGCTAATAAACCGCTCCTCGAGAAGAACGATTGGTTGCCCACTATACTGCATTAATTTGGAGCAATCATTTTGTATCGAACCGGAAGGCGACAAAACAGTGTGTGATCAAGTAGCATTCCACATCAAGTAGCAATCATTTTGTATCAGTGACTATGTTGGACAATTGGGTTAAGTGACTTGTAATCTCACTATTCTTCAATGTGAGTGCTTTCATCTTCTCGTTCACATCTGAAATATCCTTTTTCATGTCTTGTAAAATGATGGTTATAGAGGTGAATCAATCATCACTTTCCTTCATGCGACTTCGATATTTGTCATCTGAGCTGCCATGCTTTTCAGGAGTTAGGAAGTTTCATCCCCTCTCGGTGGTTGTTGAAAAACCATATTGTTGTTTGGAGAGGGAATTGCAGCTCTAAAGTGACTTTGGTAACCACTAGATGAAGCGCCATCACTATGAAATTGATTACCTTGAAATTGAGTGGACCTATTTGCTTCCACACCCCATTTGAAGTTAGGATGGTCCCTCCAACCTTGTTGTAGGTGTTAGAGTAGGGGTCTCTTTGCAAATATTGTCCATCTCATCCATGGTACAGGGCATTTACATCTTCAATCGGCCTTGGGAAATTCTGAGTGAGGTGTATGGGAGAATCACAATCCCCACAAGTGGAGGCCACCATCGTAAGGGAATAAGGTTTTGTGGGTCGAAGGCTCTCAACCGTACGAGTAAACCTTGACATATCCTGAGCAAGTTTGACTAACAGCAGATCTCTTTCAACTTTATGGTCTTTGAGGTCTCTAGAACTCAAATGTTGTCTATTAAGAGCAAAAGTCTGAATTAATTCCCATGTGGCCCAAGGTTCTATATTCTCTACAGACCCATTTGTAGTGGCGTCCAGAACGTGAGCATCATAAGTTAGGATTTCTTATAGAAATATTGAACCAAATACTCCTCCAAAATTTGATGGTTAGGGCATTTGGTTACCATTTCTTGGAATCGACTCCAATACTCAAAGAATGACACATAGGCTTCCTACTTTGCAGCCGAGATTTCTTTACGGGTAGCTAAAATCTTAGTGGAGGGGAAGTACTTGTCCAAGAAGGCCTTCTTCAAATTGGTCAATGATTCATATGCATTGTCAACATAGAGTGGCAGATTCATGTACCATTCTTGGCTTTGCCTTCAAGAGACAAGTGAAACACTTTCCACATTACATCGTCAATGTTTTCTCCCACAAGCTATATGGACATACATTGCATGTAGAGCATCCGAAGGAGGAGATATGGATTTTCTCCTGCAAGACCATGAAATTTAGTCAATGAGTTTATCGATTGGCATTTAATTTCAAAATCAGCATTAAAAGTAGGAAAAACACAAGGTATAGGATCAAAATTTCCATCAAATTGCATTAACTCCTTAATAGTCCTACCCCTAGGTTGACCATTAGCTCTATTATACCCGTCATTCTCCCCTTGGCCCTCATTACCATATCCATTGTTAGATCTATTATGATTCCCATCTCTATTTCCATTACCCCCATTCGGATGTGGTTCAACCATGACTTCTTCTTTCTTGCTCTCACTTGACAATGGGAAGGGTTATGCAAAGTGAGCGTATTAGGAGGTTCAATCTCTCTACCTCTCCTACCCCTGTTCAATCTCTCTTCACATACAATCACTTGAGAAGCACACACAAGCAAAATTAACCAATTTAGCCAATCTTCTTTTGCCCTTTGTGGCATGCCTCACTTCACTCACCCTCCCTCCAAACAGTATGCCTATGTTATTGTGCCTCTCTTTTGCTGCCAATTCTTTTACTTTCTCATCTGTCCATAATTGAACAGCATTGGTGTACTTATGGTATGCACTTTTGGTTACAGGGAAGTGTTCACAGAAGTATATCTACAACACAACTAATAATCTGTTTGATTCAACAATCATTTAACATCTTAATTAACAAATGCATACCAACAATAAGTACAGGCATCCACCAACATTGCAACCCCCTGTCATCTTTTCCCTAAAAAATTTAATGTACTCTCCCATCTCCTTCCATAGGTCTTTCATGAAATAAGTGGCCCAATTAAAACCATTCAATCCATTCATGGTGCACCACATCACCTTCAACAATTGGTTACTTACAAAAGGACTTGTTGTTGGAGCTAGAAATATGTCAGGTGTCAATAGGACAAATATGAACTCAAATTCTTCCATGTTCTATCCATCTATTAAGTCCTTCACTATCCTCATATATGGGACTCTAAATAATTTCCACTTCATCACCTTGAAGCTCGCATTATCTTCATCTGCATCCATGGTCACCTCATTACCATTGTTCGGTAGCCCAAGAACTTGGGAAACATAATTAACATTTATTTCTTTCATCTTCCCTCTAATTCTTAATCTGTTTGTAGGTGTATCATATGATTGAAGCAGTGCCAAAATGAGGTCACACGGTATTCTAATGCATTGCAACTTCTGCATTTCCAAATCCAATTGCTTCAACCTGGCTCTTCAACTCTTCATTTTGATTGACAAATTCTACCAACAACATTAGTTGCGGGAGTGAGCAACGAGTGTAAAACTTATGAACAACTTTTGTTCTTTGTTTAGGAGGCCTTGTCTTGTTTGCCATCTCCCTATACTTATTCTTTTGCTCTTCCGGCAAAGCCTTTCAACCCTACAAAACCTTTGCATTTTGTACCTTCAGCTTGATACCAGTTGCCTTCATCTTTTTCTTTTGGTAGTACTCCATCCTAAACACGATTATCCCATTGTTTATTTCTTTTGTTCTGTTCTTCCTAGTTTTTTTCACCATCTTCCCTATCTTGCAAAACAGATTTTGTCATTCCCTATTCAATTATTGTCATTTCCTATTCAATTATAGTCATTAACAAAGAAAATCTCCAACCCTAACACAATAACAAATTTATTTCAATGAGAAATATATCTCATTCAAATGCATTAAACATATATTTAACAATTCATTCGAATATGACAGTTATCTCATTCGAATGCAAAACTTATTCTCAACTTATGGGTGTGCAGGGGATTAACACATGATTTAGCAATTCATTTGAATAAGCCACCAATCTTATCTGAATGAAAATCTTGTTTTTCCGCACATGGCTCTCAAATTTTTGACTTCATTCGAATAAGTTATTCTGCTCATTCGAATGAATACTTAAATACTGTCATCTTTCTTTCCAATGAAAACTGTAAATCAACAATTTTTTCCCTTATTTCCATCTTCCTCAAGAATAATCCCAATATTCAATAGATAAACAAAACACCACAGAATATTTTGGCTTTCAAAGAGATGGCACATAAAAGCAAAAATCTAAAGCTAATGATAAACCCTTTCAGTTCATAGCCTAGGAGAGAGAGGAAGACGAAAACAAAAAACCACTGAGAGCGTACAATGAGAGAGAATCATGAGATAGAGGAGGAAATAAAGATGGTCATGCCAAACCTATAGCGATGTCACCTTCACTACACTTGACACCAAGCGAGCTGACTGAATCAGACTAAAGATAACAATAAAATATGGTGAGTGCAAATGAGCGGGTTAAGATTGGGATGCAGATTTAGAAGGGATTGTGGGAGAGGGTGGGAGTTCAGGTGCGACAAATGGAGAAGCAAGTGGGAGAAGTAGTGCATAGAGTGGGATAGTGGTTGGAAAATGCACTGCTTCATCTTCCAATTTCATAACTTCACCCATGTATTTCCTCACATAAAAAAAAATTAGCTCTTGTTGAAACCCTAATACAATAGGGAATGACAATAATGGACTAGGGAATGTCATAGATTGGTTTTGAGGGGTCAATCAAATGAATAAATTGTTATTTGAATGAATATCTTATTTTCATAAATTCTTCAGTGATATTCGAATAACACTTTTTTCCCATTTGAATGAAATTCCCATCTTCAGCTCATTCGAATATGGACTAGACATATCCGCTAAAATTTTTCATATTCTTTCAGATGAGCATTATGTTTCATTCTAATGAATGTCTTATTTTCATATATGCCCCAGCAAAATATATATTTCATTCGAATGGCCCCCTTTTACCATTCGAATCAAGTTCCCATCTTCACCTTATCTAAATATAGCATTGAGATATCAGCTAAAATTTTTCATACTCCATTCGAATGAGCACTTTGCTTCATTCAAATGAATGGCGTACTTTCAAAAAATATACATTTCACTCAAATGAGCTTTCTTACTCATTCGAATGAATTTCTCATCTTCACCTTATATGAATATATAGACTTGAGATATCTCTAAAAGTTTTCATAATTCATTCGAATAAGCACTATTCTTTATTCATATGAATAATTTTAGAAATTCTTGAGTGAAATATACACTTCATTCAAATGAGCTTCTTACCCATTCGAATGAATTTCTCATCCGAATATGGGATCCAGATAATTTTCATAATTCGTTCCAATGAGCATGCTTCATTTGAATCAGAATATTATTTTCAACACTTTTGAATGAATTATGTAGATATCAAATTTTATTTTACAATTCATTCCAATAGCTCTTCTTTCTTATTCGATTGTTAACTTATTTGTACTACAATTTCAATGCATTATGTACATATGCAAGGCAAAATTTTAGGTTTGAACATCAGTACTTTCATTTCTTTATAGATCATAGGTTCCAAACATATGAGAAGCATGAGAAAGAGGAAGAAAGGAAGCATCTTCACTCTGAACCTACAACGTTGCCTCCTAAACTACACTTGATGACGGAGGAGTGGGCCGTCTGATAAATGATGTTGTTTGAGAAACGGTGCTGTCAGAGAAATGGGAGAGTGAGTGTAGGACTGTGCTCCGAGAAACAAGATGATTTTGTTATATCCCAAATTTTTAGACCCAGTCCAAGGACGAGCCTAGATGATATATGCTACCAAGTCTAGTTCCATGAAGTTCCTTGCTTGATAAAAAGATCCTCTAGAAATTATGTAGCATTTGGTTCAGTATAGGAAAGGTTCAAGCTGAAAGAAAATGAAAAAAAAAGGATATATGTGGAAGTAGAAAGTACTGGAAGGACAAAAGAGTCATTTTTCCAAATGTAGAAAAAGTAAGGGAAAAATGGTCATTTTGAAAAATAAGGGACTGAAGTCATTTTAGAAATTCAATGGCATTTTGGTAAATTTGGAGAAGTCAAAAGGTATTTTTGTCAAAGTTTGACCAAACTATCAAAAACAAATTCAGGGCACCAAAAGATAGAGAAACATTTACTGATCAATAAGTGAGGCCTGGTTCAGGTTAAAATGACAAAAATAACCTTTACATGAATTTTAAAAGTTATTTAATATTTGGATATTTAATAAATAATTAGTCAAACATTATTTAAAATATTCGGAGGCCTCAAATATTTGGTTTCAAAGTAAAGAAAATAGCTCATGAATTATGGGAATTTATAAATTTATTCCTAACATAAATTCAGAACCAGTGTGCCGTAACGGAAAGAAAAGGTCGAAAACCCCTAAAATTAGGATTTTTAGAAAAGAATTAATTTAGAGCATTTCTAGAAAGAGTTTGAAGTTCAAAACATATTAGAGAACTACCTCTAAATAAATAGGAATTTATAATGGCATTACACTGAGCAAGTGATCAGAGAGTTCCCGGAAAGAATTCCCGGAACACCTTCGTTTGGCCACCATGCAAAAGAAAGGAAAAGAGACCCTAAAGGTGACATAGGATGACATAAGCCCTATGGCATCACATGGACAAGTGTCAAGACCATATTCTTGATGCATAGGATTTGTCCATTTGGAAAGTGGTAGAAATCAAGGGCCAGGATTCAACCAACACCTCTTGTAAATATGAGAAAGTCAAGGACCAAATAGCAAGTGAAGAGCCTATAAATACCCCCTCCCCTCCTCACAATTTCATCCAAGGTGATTTTATGAAGGGAAACTATTGCAAAATTAATTCTAGAGAGAGAAGGAGGGAGGGAGGAAAGAGAGAAAGAGGTTAAGGTGCCTAATCAAGGATTAAGAGCAAGGTTGAGGTTAGTCTAATTACCTTGATTAGTGATTAATTAATCTATGATTAGTAATGGATTAATGATGGATTAAAGCTTAATCATGTCATTAAGGGCTGGGAATTGCCAAGAATTCATTTATCTTGTTTATGCGCTGGTTGGATTGAGTTAATGATGGTATGAATTTTTGGAATCCTAAACCCAAAGAGGACGTGCTGTACGAAATTAATCTTGAGGAAGGAATGTGTTTTTTATTATTTTAATGCTTCCAATGAGTTTAAAATGAAAAAATGTGTAGGGTACAAGTGAGAAACCAAGTTTGGAAGCATTAGAGACAAAGATGAAATTTTTGTGCAACAACTCCTTTAAGTTTCTGTTTTGAGTAGCTGAAAGGGAAGGAGGTTTCTTTTGAGCTATTTGAGCTTAAAAATGGAATTTACATGCAAAATTATAGAGGAGAAGCATATTAGATTAATTTTGAAACCTATGGATATAAAAGTGCAAGGTTAAGGTTAAAGAGAGCAAGTAGGAGTGGTTAGGAAGAAGCAATGTGATCAATGGTCTTAATGAGTTTTTAATTTTTATGTGATGTTATCGAGGACCATTGGACACTAAAGAAAGAGCTGACAAGAAAGGGACCAAGACAAGTAAGAAGGAGAAGAGATAGCTTAGCAATTATTGTTTTAATTACATTTGATGGTATTTATTGCATGATTATTTGCTTTGCTATGATTTGGATAACATGCCATGGTGTGAATGATAATGTTATGATATGATGAGGATTGCTTTTATGCAATGATGACTTTGTCTGTGTTGTGTTGTGTGACACATAAGGTATGCATAATATTCTAATTGCAAATAAGTTATGAGCATGTATCATGTTTTAAATGCATGTTATGTGATTATATAATAGTTGCTTATGCTACTAAGATTCCCAAGAATCTTAGCCAATCAATGTAATCAAACCCTAGGGCTAGCTTCATCCAAGAAGAGAAGAAGAAAGAAGGAGAATGCTTGGAGGTTTGGTAAGTGTTTGATGGGCATTTGTAGAAAGTTGTAAATACCCATAAGGGTGTTATGTGTTGATTATGATTGATAGCATGTGTAGTAGTAGATTTATATTCAAGAATGCTAGAATAGGTCAAGATGTTCCAAAGGCATTGACATTGCAAGTTAAAGCAACCATACTTCAATTGGACCAAGAATGAACAAAATGGGAAATAAAAGTCAACAAAATTGGGCTGAAAGTTGGCCTTCTTGTTTTGAAGCAATCAAATGAGTTAGGATGGGATATTTTACCACAAAATAGATCTGAATTATCTGTTTAAAATGAGTGGCATTTTCCCCAAATCCGATAACCATGCTAAGACATATGCCTTTCCAAAGTTTTGGGCAAAAATACTGAAAAAATAGAAAATGACCAAATGAACAGTAATTTTTTGAAATTAAAATTGGGCACGATGTTGAATTGAAATTATATAGAACTTATTTTTTCTCTCAATTTTATCCAGTTATCTTCCCATATAACTTGGAATCACTCAATTTCAATTTTTTACAATTAATTATGATTTTTCAAAGTTAAGGCCATTTTGGAGTGTTATGAATAGTAACCCGAAAACAAAAATTTTCAAACTTCATTTTTTACAAGTTATGGCCAACTAAAGTGATTCCAAATGCTTCTGCTGGGTATGTTAATGGGATAAAACTAAGGGTATTCTAGATTCTTCCTTACACTTTTAAAACAATAAGGGCAATATGATCTTTTGGCAAAGATTTCAAGATCCCTGTTTGGTTCAGGATCCTAATTTGAAATTATGAAAATCGGAAACCCTGAATTGTCCTTTCCAAATTTCAATGGCCTTTTTCTAGGATTTTCCCCTTTATTTATTATTTTCTAATTGTAATATTCATATAAATATAATTAACTAAAACCCAAAAAATTATAAACTACATATACGAAATACCAACTATAAAGTCATAAGTCATAACCTATTTAAGATGAACAAAATTTGTTTGGAAAAAAAATTAGGCAAGTGTATAAAATAGGGTATAAATGATAAGCTAAACTAAATTATAGCAAAAATGTGTAATCAAACTAACAAATTAATCACATTAAAATATGAAATTAAATATACTTGCCTGAAACTCAACTATGAGAATGATTTCTCAAACAAGGAAGGGTGAGTAATTAAGAAAGCTTCAAAAAAATAAAACACTGAACCTAGATAAGGAATTAGTCAGAGTGTGATGAAGTTGCATGGGAAGTAAATACATACCACATTTGCTAACAAAAATATTGGTTTAGTTGGTAATGAGTTGATTCATAACCCATAAGGTTGTGAGTTCAAATCATGCTATTAATGGACAATCTGTAAGTGCATCTGTAAATACTATTTGAGCGTGAAGGAATACCATGTCCATGCTAAACCCTACGACCCACGTCACCGATATTTCTTTTTCAACAAAAATAAGTACATATCAATTTTATAAACAAGATACATCGAAAAAGAAGAAAAATGAAAAGGAAAACAAAACCAACAACTATTTGAAACAAAAAGAATACCATAGAAAGAAACATGCTCCTTCCTTGAAGAAAGAAAGAAAAGAAGGACTCTTGTAAAAAAATAGAGAAAGAAAATTAATGAAGTAGACCAGATAAACTAGGGCTGAGCAAAATGCCCGTAACCTAGTGAAACCACCCGAACCAGCCTACAAATTTTCCCGCTTGGGCCCACCCAAAAATGACCTATGACAGGTGAGCTTAAACAAGCGGGCTAATGCATTAAATGGGACAGGCTACGGGCACACCCTCGAGCTACCTGTGCCCACCTAAATATATTTATAATTATTTTATATTGTTAGTTTATAATAATATATAGATATTTGACATGACAAACAAAAGTTTAGCCTTAGCCTAGTGGTGCATGGTTTGATTTTAAAACACTCACCCTTAGAGATCCTCAGTTTGATTCCCTCAGGCCATGAAGTGAAGCATTTTTTTACCCTTTTGTACAAAATCTAGAAGAAAAAAAAAGTTAACCCTTATAGCTTAAATGACTCATTCAAATTGCCTCCCCCTTCTCATCACCACACCTCAGCCGCCAAGCATCCCCTGCTCTCCTCCGATCACCTCCGTCTCTGCACTTAGTAGCAAAGCATGGTGTGGGTGACTCACGAACATGATTGGGCAACCAATGAAGTGAGGACAAGCAAGGCAGCAGCGAAGGCGAAGCATGACTTTGTCTCCATGAGACTACTTTGCATTTACGCTGTACTTTGATCTCTAGCACGACTGGGCGATCGAGGATTCGAGAGCCAACGGTAGTGAAGGTGAAGCACGAGACTACATATACATATACTACATACTCTGATCTCTCTCAAATGCTCAGACTTGCTCAACTAATAGCTCAACTTCCCAAGTTCTTTGCTTCAATTCATCGGCTTCCTCACTCAAATGGTAATTGATTTCACTATTTCAGGCTTTGAGACTATAGGTGTTTCACTTCCTCTTTCAGTCGGCTGTTTGGTGTGGAGTTGGGGGGAGGTTTTGAGGTTTTCATGTGTGATTTTTATTGTTGGCATTTCATGCTTCTTGGAAATGTGATGTTGATTTGTATAGTTTAATAGAAAGTTTTTGATCAGACCAAAGCTAAATTTGAATCATGATGATGATTAATGTGCCTTTAACTAATTAGAGCAAAGGGAATGCTTTTTATTTTTTTTCTTTTGGCCTTCCATTTTCATTTCAGCCTCTCAACTCTCAGGTAAGCAGGTTTTGGAGGGGGGAAAAATAGACTAGCTACCCACCAACTCGCCCAAACCTGTCTGCGTTTTGACTAGCCCTTTTAATGGAGGCTTAAACGGGCTCTACCGGGTTGCGGGCTAGCCCATACCCAGTTAATATTAAATGAGCGGGCTACGGATTGGCCATCGAGCCACCTCGTCCCACCCATTGCTCTGCCTTAAGAGAAACCGATAAGAGGGAATATGCATACATGCAATATTTTGGAAGATGTTTAAATAGAGAAAATAACTATTTAAAAAATAACTAAGTTGTTGTAGCATCACGAGCCTTCCTCTTTTGTCGCATGCAAGACATTTGCATGGAGTCTCTGGTCGTCTACGTTATGAGTCAGGCATGGGAATCTCTGCACCTTTGATTGATTGATGTTGCAGGACAATATACTATTCCGTGCCTTAACTTGAGTGACATCTATTGAGAGTTTTTTTTTTTACTAATTAGATCTTACAGTAACTCATTCACAATTTTTGTATAAATATTTATTACAGTTGATTAATTATTAGTGACTTACGTTTATTTGCAGAAATATTTGTTTAGTCAATCATGTAACAAAGTCACTTTTTCATATTTTTCACA
Organism: Vachellia collinsii; assembly: GCA_006871305.1. NCBI lineage: Eukaryota > Viridiplantae > Streptophyta > Magnoliopsida > Fabales > Fabaceae > Vachellia > Vachellia collinsii. The sequence continues at coordinate 2,646 of QFDD01002199.1, read as the reverse complement.
ACTATTTACTACATTCCTTAACTATTAAAACCGTTCATTTAGCAAGTAATAAAACTACTCTTTCAGATCAATTACTACTTTTGTATTGCCATTAGCACCTTTCGTTTGGAAAATAATAAAGTCACTATGAATAACTTTTGTATACTTATTCAATACCATTCACAACTCTTGTATAGCTATTTATTATATTTCATTAGTTATAACAAATTTTGTTTATCAAGTAAATAGGCCAAAAATATTATTGGAATTATTGTAGGATCTCATATAAGAGAATTAATATTAGTAAGGTCTTCAGAGGTTGTTAAGAATAGATGTTTTAGTTGTTAATAGTAGCTGCTTCAGTTGTCAATGGAACTTTGCTGATATTAATTTTTTTACTTGGAACCTACAATAATTTCCTCAAAAATATTTCTCCAAATTTTTATTTTTTCTTGAATTTCAAAGTTATACCCTTTTTGGCATTTAGTAATTTCCAAGTTCGTTATGTATCATTTCCCTTCTTCTTGTTTTTTTTTATCAAATACATGTACCTTTCTACTTGCTAGAGGCACAATTCTATTGTAGATAGTAAATATGGGTGCATTATTAGCGAAAATTTAAACATTAGTTCATCACATTATAAATAACGAGCCCTTCTACTATTCTTGTAGTAAATGGTCTAAAAACATTTTCAAACATCTATAAAAAACTGTTACATTAGTCTATTTATGTCCAAAAATTATCTAATTTATTCTTATTAAATGAAAGAATGTACACTTTTATTTATAGCATACGAGATTTAATTAGTTATTGGAGATGGAGATGATTTATATATGTATATATAAATGGTAAGGACAATATTTTGTACTCCGAACCTAATTTAAGGGCTCTGCAATGTCATTTATCTAAGCCTCTTCTCACCTTTCCCTTTCTTATTCTGTGGGAAAATAAACAATAATAACGATTATTGTTCGTAAGAGCCACTACATTTTTTGTGTAAGTTTAGGTTTAAATGACATTTTAATCAAAAGAGATGTTAAAGTTTTTTTTTTAAAAAAAAATAGATGGTAGGTATAGCTAGAGCGCGAGCTGGGGATGGAAAATTGAACTTAGTATCACAAAAGGGGCATGTTTCGATGGTGTTGGAGAATGATGTTTATGACTTTACGCTAATCGAATCAAAGCTCATTTTACATGTTTATCTCGTAAACCGTAAATCATGTTAAAAAGGTAATTTTTATCACTAAGCCAATCAGACACTAAAGATTCTCATATCTTCATAAAAAGATTCAAACATGTATAAATTGTATTACACTAATTAATATTTATCTTAATTTCAGATTACAGAGTTAATTCAAACAACATACAACTACGGTGGGTTATCTCATTCGTTCTTTGGTGAGTCATTTCTAATAATGTCTGATCAGAACAATTGCAAAATTGTAACCTCAATTGTTAGTTGTTTTTGTATGCAATCGCGGGGAAGCACACACACACACACATGATTCCATAGTATTTCAATGATTCCATCCGTTTTTCTCCTGCAACATCTTCCTAAAGGAAAACAAAAGTATGTATTAAGTTAGCATGCATTAATGTTGCGTTCTTATGTTAAACTAGTGTTTTAATAACTCTATCATGTTTGTTCTACAGCATCAATCTTAAAGAAAACGTAGGTGTGGCTCAACAAATTAGAATACGATATTATGTTCTTCCAGTTGGACTTCCTATATTAACACTTTTCATTTAGTTTGTTTTAAATTATAATGCAAATCGAAGTGAGTGAAAACCATCATATTTATTTCTTCAATTTCGCAATAAGCTTTTTGAGTTTTATTCACCAATAAGAGTGTTTTAAAAATTATTTGTAATTAGAATCCTTAAATTTAGAAAGTTGATATAGCATGTCACTCCTTACTGTTGGGCACTTATCATAACGTTTTACCCACTGAAGACCCAATTGAAGGAGTAGTTCCCCAACCAGGAGCTACTTTACCATATTCCGAATTCAAAGGTTTCAATAAATTCCCTACAATAGTTCATCTTGGACCAGATCTAGAACTACTCTCAACAGTTTGTGTAGCCATAAATCCTATTTTTTATTCATTGAGATCTGTTGACTTTGTATACCATTCCGCTGTAAATAAATGATCTTATCCTAGATCCATTTTGGTCTTGAACCTCTGGATATTCCCAAGCTTAAAAACGTTTCAAATAAAATTACCCATGTCCTACTAGCCATATCTTTTATTTTATTTTTTAAAACTTTTTCCCCCCTCAAGATCCGAATCCATAGGTCAATGTATTATTTAATTGTATTAATATCAACATACTTATTCATTTATGTCATCTTGTTTTTTTATGTGATTCAATTTATCAACTTGAAATTCTTTACCCAAAAAAAAAAAAAATCATTCTATATTTTATTTTAAGGATCATACCGTAAACATACACTTAAACATTCCCAATCATCTTAACGATCTGGAACAAATTAGGCTACATAGAACTCTTGCAACCTTTGCTTTTCTTTATTAATTATTTATATTCAAATATTTCATTCTTCTTTGCTTTAAAATTATTTTCTTTTCATTTTTTCACACAAAATCTAATGCACAATTCTATCCTCAAAATCGTCACAATCTAACACACACACACACACACACACAC